>OOFB01008004.1:0-11980 GCA_900323305.1 Trachyrincus murrayi | reverse complement strand
AGGGTTAAAAAGCTCAATAATACCACATAGGTGATTCAGTTGAAGAAATTCATACATCATTGCAAAAGCCAGTAGTCACATGTTATTTTAAATCGATAATGGCGTAGTGGCCACTGACTATATAAAAGACAAAAAGTTCATAAACGACATTGTACCCATGTTTCTTATAAAGCAAGACAGGCTGCATTCGTTTGAATGCTGCACGCATTTTATGGCGATAGCATAACGTAGCGAGTCTTGCTAGGGCCTGCTACAATGAAAGCGAATGTCTTATTCAAGACTTGACAAAGTATTGCCTATTAACCGTCGGTATGTTGGTCAGTCAATTATAGTAGTTTAAAGTAACGACACACCAGATGTATGGATGACAAAATGCAGTTAGTTTACAAAAACGTCAGTGTTGAATACGTGCTAGCGAACGACTAGAACGAGTGCTACAAATCACCGGCTACACTGGTGTTGGTTGATTAACTATTTAATCAAAACAGTAGACGATTGGCTTGCCATAACATTCAAGTATGCTTTAGATGACTAATTAGAACCTAATATAACAGTACACAGGACAAAAGTGGGAAATTGGTACGAGATGGCCATAGATGAAATCGTGAAACATTTCCAAGCTCAAAGTGCTGTTCACTCACCATGTTGGTTCAGACAGAAAGGAAGACCATTGGATTGTGGGTAATATTTAAGGGCCACGGCGTCGACGTGAATAGGGGGACACCTTTAAGAAAAGCACACCCCTGCGTCATTTCCGTAAACAAGGAGCAAATGACTTTCATTCTAATGCTGGTTTTTCTAATAAATATCTGAGGTAAATGTGCTAAAAAGTGGAAAGTGAAGTCTCTCAGTCTGGCTATCGCAAAAGTGGACTTAAATGCACCCAGATCGTAATTCAACAGATTTTGATATTGTAAAAAGGCTGTATATATCTATATAACATGTAGATAGTATATGTCGATAAAATGTAATAAATTACTGTTGATCAAAAAACAGCGTGATCGTGTTTCTTTTAAAAACAACAACAAGAGTAAAGCAGTTGGCTAGGTGGCTTGGCAGAGTCACTGTCGTTGCGGTCCATCTTCAGTGCTTTGCTGTCGATATTATGGAGGGGGGGGTCTGCTACTGTCGGCAGTGTATCCGTTATCTACTGGTCGCCTAGTAGGGTCGTTGCTTGTCTATTTGAAGGATGGGCAATAGAGAACGTAATTGTGACAGCTAATTTTGATGGTAAATATGGACTCTTCATTATCCGTTCTCCGTAATTATTAAGACCACCAATATTTCTTGTAACCGCAGTTGGTGAGGCAAGGCCGCGTTGTTTGCAGAGCTGTCAATTGGTGTAGAAAAGACGGAACGTAGAGGTGGTCGTTGGTAGATTGAGCAAAACATATCGTTGAACAAATTCGATTGCAAGATCTCTAATACTTGCATTAGTTATCAGCTCATGGTGTTCGTCTAGTTCAAAGCCCCCATGTTTTGATACTAGCTAGTGTAGTCTAACGCGTATGTTTGTTATTAACTGCTGCTCTGTGTTGTTGTTATTATTAACTGCAATATTATCCTAGTTCACTGCTGCTCTTAGACGCCCGATTAAAGGTAAATATGGCTGAACAAGACATTTGTCCACACCTGGATTCAATAGGAGAGATAACAAAGGACGAACTTCTTCAGAAATCCAAGGTGGGTTTTATTTTTGTATACTATTGTTTTGTAAAATGTTACTGTGATTTCAAGTCGACAGTGTGCAACTATAGTTGTACGGTTTAAAGAATAGCCTAATGATGGTTTAGCCTTTAGCGTTACTGATTGGAGCAGCATCGTTGGTGGTTTGACTGTGAAGTAGCTGCAATAAAATGGGACACCTGCTATGTTGTTTTCTATGGGACACTTGCTATGTCGTTTTCTTGGTTAATATTCCATGATATTATATTCGTCCTTCATTGTTTCTTTTGTAGGGAACCTGCCAATCATGTGGAGCAGGGGGCCCGAACCTGTGGGCCTGTCTACAGGTAGGCAGGATTCATACCAAACTGGTGCTATAAAGGTACACATTTTTCTAAACGTTTTTGGATATTGGATTGTAGCTCACAACCTTAAAAATGTGTAAAACACTGTTTCAATCAATAATTGTCAATTACATACATGATGGTCTATCGTTTCTATTAAATCTTACTCATCCAACATTGTTTGTGTACTATAGAGCGACTGTCCGTACGTTGGCTGTGGGGAATCCTATTGTGATCACAGCACTCTACATGCACAGGTGAATTCTCCCCAAACCCCTTGCCCAAATTCTGTCCAATTTCTATCAGCAATTCATTGAAGTGTCCCTTGATGTGTGTATGGCTGGGGGGGCAGGATAGCGTAGTGGCTATGGTGGTCGACTCACAGCAGAAAGGTACTGGGTTTGACCCTCCCCCCCCATGTCTATGTACCTCAAGTACCATGCCAAGCTAAACAAAATGACTGGATGTGTGTTATGCGTATATAAATGCAACCCCTCAGGCCAAGAAGCACAACCTGACGGTCAACCTGACGACGTTCAGGGTGTGGTGTTATGTGTGTGAGAGGGAGGTGTTTCTGGAGCAGAGGCCTCCCATGGCGCCTCTGCTTGCTGTACCTCATCACTGTAGATCCACAGAGCAGGTACAGCTCAGATCTCCACTGGATTTAGTCTCTCACTTTTTACTGCCTTTGGAAAAATATCTGTTGTTTTCTTTCTATTTAGATTTCTAGTTAGGGAAGCTTGTAAACGTGCGAAAAACTAATTTTCCCAGGTTGCAACACCTCACCCAGCATGTCACCATTCATGTAAAGCAGTGCCTATTGCTGTGGCCGAAGACGACAGTTCAGAGTCAGAGGAGGATGAGCTCAAACCCAGAGGTACAGCATACATTATTTTTTTTACCTGTAGCTCCTAATACCTTTTACTTCTTCACTGCTGGTCTTTATGCTCTTGGTGCCTCCTGTGAAACCAATCAGTATTCATACCCAATCATTCAATTGACACTTCTGTTAACTCACACACAGCACAGAGATACACAAGGATAGACACTAGAGAGTGAGAAAGACAAAAGGGTTACACAAGGGTCCTCCAAAGACAATTTTACACCATCCAAAATTGAAACTTACCACATTTATTGGATTTAGCCTGATCATGGCAATCTCAAAGACAAAATTTAACATTTTGAAATTCATCCTCCGGCGCATCGGGTTAATTTAAGTATCACCTACATCAGTTATATATCACATTCTTATATTGTCTTTATGCCTGCTTGTTTCTTTCAGGTTTAACAGGAATGAAAAATATAGGAAACTCCTGCTACATGAACGCTGCTCTTCAAGCGTTGTCCAACTGGTGAGGTCACTTCCTACATCTATAGTAGCCATGACTATAGTGTCTGTGTGCAATGTTTGTCCCATTAAAACCAACTGTTTTGTCAGCTGAAGTGTTCTCTTTCCTTCCTTCCTCAGTCCCCCTCTCACGCAGTTCTTCCTGGACTGTAGCGGGCTCATCCAAACCGACAAGAAGCCAGCTCTTTGTAAGAGCTACTACAAACTTATCTCTGAACTCTGGCATAAAAAACGGTAAATTATAATTGAACCCTTATTTTTTATGGAAGAATGTATTTTCATGATAACCAATCTGTGCCGAACTGCTGATGAAATATCTTGTTTTTCTGTCTTTGACGCTTTCAGACCCAGTTACGTCGTTCCTACCGGTTTGTCCCATGGCATCAAATTGATCAATCCCATGTTTCGTGGCTATGCCCAGCAGGTACAGCCTGAAAAATACTTTAGAGTAGGAACACTCCACGCACCACTCCATGCAAAGGCAACCGGGTGGGTGGGTTCGAGTCGAGTTAGAGTGGGTCTGTGCAGAGCATGTCAGACTGACACACCCTCCCACGTTTGGGTGCTTTTGCTACGAGACGATACTCCAGTGTGTTCACTATGATACCCTATGCTACCAACTGGGGTTTTTGTTATTGCTGATTGTAAACAAGCCATAACTGCAAGTCAGAAAGACACCAACGTTGATTCTTAGTATCTTGGGGTTGGTGAGTGTATGCATTATCTTCCTCTCCAACAGGACACCCAGGAGTTCCTGCGCTGCCTGATGGACCAGCTTCATGAGGAGCTGAAGGAGCCACTGTCGGAGTGCGGCATGGTGATCGACGAGGGGAGCGACGACCACAGTGACCACAGGGACGGTGGCGGCGACCGCTGCCCGTCGGAAGACGAGTTCCTGTCCTGCGACTCGGGCTCCAGCAGCGACCGCGGCGAGGGTGGGGGTCCGGGGGGCCAGGACGAATTCGACGGGGTCAGGGCGCCGGCCATCGGCGGGATGATCTCTGTGAAGGAGAGGCTGAAGGAGAGGAGGGTGTCCGGGTCGCTGCTCCGCGGGGGCTCCCAAGAGATGGACGAGGACGCCGACGTGGATACGGCGGCCGAGGAGCGGCAGGAGACCCCCGTGGTGGGGCCCGGCACCGAAGAGCCGTTGTCCGCGGCAACCGCCGAGGTCCAGAGCCAAGAGAACAACCAACCCAAGGGCAGCGCAGAGCAGACGCAAGGTGGTAACACTGCAGGTAATATGACCACACAAAGTGCTATGGTAGGGCACTCAAAAACAACAAGTTAATATTTAATGTATTGGAGCGGAAGTGTTGTTCCGTTGATGGTCAACATCCATATCTCTATTAATGGATAGAATGGATGGATTCTTTATTTTCTTCAGTTGTTTCTAATTGAAAAGTGTTTTTGCAATATGAATGCTTTTGCATTGCCTCACTAGATAAATATATTGATAAATATCAATGCTGCATTGTGTTACACAACCCTACATTCATTCACTTAGGCCTACATATTATGCCTGACAGTATCAATACGTATCTGTATAGATTGAATTTGTGAGTGTTTTATTATGATCCATATTGAATCAACAAAAACCCTGCCAATAGCTCTAGTAGTGTATACTGTTCTAACAATCTCTTTTCTGCTTACCTTTCATGCTATCGTCCAGAGCCAAACAACGAGATGTTGATAACACAGAACCCGTCCCACCCCAGCAGTCCAGTACGCACCCTGCAGGATCTGCACCCCAAGGTGTCCTGTAGCCCACCTCGGTCCAGCCCCCTCCGCTCAGCCTACTCCTTCAAGAAAGGTCCGGAAACTGATTCAAATCTGTTACATTGGTTGGCGCGTCTTCATGAAGTTATTATAACTCCAAACTACTCTCCACTCTCTCATAATAGCCTAGTGCAAGTACATCACATTTAGTCATCTAGCAGATGCATTTGTCCAAAGTGACATGCAGGTGAAGCTGTTCACGTGCTGCACTACCAACTAAAAAAAATAATAATAATTAGAAAGATATGTTTTTTGTGGGTTTTTTTTGTGCATAATAGTGCATGTAGTCCATATTAACATTATCATTCTGTCATACTGTTTCTGGCGGGTTCCCCCTCTTCAGCTCAGCTGCAGTTTGGTGGGAGGAAGAAGAAACAGTCCCGGTACCGCAGTGTGATCTCGGACATCTTCGACGGCTCCATTCTCAGTTTGGTCCAGTGTCTGACGTGTGACAGGGTGAGGTGTAGTTCAATTATTCTACTTCAGCCAATTTCCCATCTGGGATTAATAATCTAAAAAGAATAGTCTTATCTAATCTCAAACTTTGCAAGTAAAACATAAATGCCATTTGGATAGTACTTATCTCCATAAAAAGTATAATTATATAGAAATTAGAAAATCTAAATTATTAAAACCCCTAAATCAAATGTGTCACTCAAATTTCTAATTCTAATTCTAATCAAACTTTCTCTGCAGGTTTCAACCACTGTGGAAACATTTCAAGACCTCTCCCTTCCCATCCCGGGCAAAGAAGACCTGGCCAAGCTGCACTCCTCCATCCACCAGAATCTTCCGGCCAAAACCCAGGGCGTGTGTCCGGACAGCTACAGCTCCCAGGGCTGGATCCCGTACATCATGGACTCTATACGCAGGTCAGCTGGCAGGTGCCAGGTGCCAGGGACAATCCAGGGTATTCAGACTTTGAACATGGTCTTAACTAACGCATTATCTTTTTTAACATGCATATCGTAAAATAATCAACGATATTTTCATGTATTAGGTCATTAGATTTGCTTAATAGCGGACATGAAGTCATTCTGCTCATATAGTAAACAGTTCGAAGTTCATTAACATAATGTACTATATTTAATATACATATGTCTTATATATGTCTGTATATGTATAAATATGTGAAATATAGTAAACTATGGACATGGGAATCTAACACTTTATCCACTATGCTATTAGTTAAATTATAGATTAGTTAATAGATGATACATTGTTCAACAGAGCTAATGCTGGCAGGATAGTGACTTGGTAGTCTGTATATTTGCAGTGTTTTTGAGGTTGTGATGGTTGTGATGTTTCTGTGGTGTGACATCATCAGGTTTGTGGTGTCCTGTACCCCCACCTGGTTCTGGGGGCCCATGGTCACCCTGGAAGATTGCCTTGCAGCATTCTTTGCTGCTGATGAATTGAAAGGTAAATCCAATTGTAATATAGGTTTCAAAGTCATACTATTTCAAGTCAAGTCATCACACAAAAAAGGCGTTGGATTGATGTTTATTATTGTATTTGCAGGAGACAACATGTACAGCTGTGAGCGATGTAAAAAGTGAGTAAATATGTTGGAAAGTATGAACAAAAATGTGGCATGTTGACTGGTTGAAGATTGGAGTTTTAGAGTAAAATGTGCCAATAGCGGTGGTAGTAGAAATGATTAAGAACACAACATTACAAAAGTACATGGAAAACAAACATTTTCATTGCTTAAATGTGCTACACAATTGCTTATACCACTTTTAGCAAACATTTCAGGCCGACTGATGTTACAAATAATATTGATTGAAATGTAATAAATGTGCAATACCGTTCAATAAGGTTTTAATAATATAACTTTTTTTCTTCATTGCAGGTTGCGGAATGGTGTGAAATATTGTAAAGTGCTTAGACTACCAGAGGTGAATGACTTTTATTTCTTAATAATGTCGTCTCGATAATGTTGGCCAATCTACATCAAGCATCCATTATTTGTCCCGTGTAGATTTTGTGCGTCCACCTGAAGCGCTTTCGGCATGAGGTCATGTATTCCTTCAAGATAGGCAGCCATGTTGCCTTCCCATTGGAGGGGCTGGACCTGCGCCCCTTCCTGGCTAAGGACAGCCCCTCCCAGATCACCACCTACGACCTGCTGTCCGTCATCTGTCACCATGGCACTGCAGGAAGTATGTGCATATGTTTCCTCTCATATACAAGCTAACAATAAAAGCATTATTTTATTATGAGTGAACTAAACAGACATATCTCAGGATGGGAAATGTTGTGCCACAGTTTCAATAATTTTTTCTCGTATTTCATTTCTCAACAGTGCATATTGCTTTGTCTTTCATCTTGATCTAATAGATTCTATGCACTGCTATTATTAAGTCATTTAGCAGAAGCTTTTATCCAAAGGGACTTGCAGTGGATTCAGATACATGTGATGAAGAAGCAGGTAGGGGTTTAGGCATTTTGCTCAAGGGTTCCTACAGGTTAGGCTGTGGACATTGGGGATCGAACACTCTAACCACTAGACTATCCTGCCCCCTTGATGTTTCTGAACTCTGTGTCTACCTCCACTTGTGCTGCAGGTGGACACTACATAGCGTACTGTCAGAATGTGATCAATGGACAGTGGTACGAGTTCGATGACCAGTACGTCACCGAGGTTCATGAAACGGTGGTGCAGAACGCCGAGGCGTACGTGTTGTTCTACAGGTCAGTTGGGAACAAATATATATGGAGAGCATTCAAACACACGCTAGTTATACTTCAAGCAAGCTAATTATTCAATGCATATCTATCTATACATGCAGATGCTATAGAGTTGCATGGGATACGGTTGAGCTAAAACGTGTGTGTGTGTGTGTGTGTGTGTGTGTGTGTGTGTGTGTGTGTGTGTGTGTGTGTGTGTGTGTGTGTGTGTGTGTGTGTGTGTGTGTGTGTGTGTGTGTGTGTGTGTGTGTGTGTGTGTGTGTAGAAAGAGCAGTGAAGAGTCTCTGAGGGAGAGGCAGAGGGTGGTGGCGCTGGCTAACATGAAGGAGCCCAGCCTGCTCCAGTTCTACATATCCAGGGAGTGGCTGAACAAGTTCAACACCTTCACAGAACCTGGCCCCATCAGCAACCACACCTTCCTCTGTCAGCACGGAGGTCAGTAGACTACTGCACTCATGGCATTACTACATAGGCCTGGGCAATAATTATGAAATATTGTCTTTTATTGTTTTTGAATGGTATTGTATCGTCATGAAATGAGGATATTGACTTACCCAGCGATTATAGCCAGTTTTGGTCCAAATAAATTACGATGAGAAGATGTGCCCTCAGAATGATCAAAATATGAGGTTTGAAATGTCTTAGAGAAAGGAAAGGTCTGATACCATACTTTAAATTGCCATATACTTAAATCAGTTTAATCAGTTACTGTTTAGAATCTGGTATTTTTAATTCATAAGCATATCATGATATTTATAGATTTTGTGTAAAATTCCCCATGATTATCGTGGTAGTACATTTTTCCATACCGCCCAGCCCTATTACTATATAATGTTTTTTGCAGACTAGAAGTCATATTATAGACTAAAAAGTCTCCATACAAATGCACACATTAATGCATGAACATGATAATATCCATTTCTGTTCAGGAATCCCGCCTAATAAATACCACTACATTGACGACCTGGTTGTAATACTTCCCCAGAACGTCTGGGAGTACCTGTACAACAGGTGAACCCTTAACAATTAACAATTACCCGCTGTCATTAAGTCACAATTTAATAATGATTTGATGAAGTGTTGATTTTCAATTAAGTCAATTAAGGATTGATTTCTATGATAATGAACATCAGGTATAGTGATTAACAGTAAAATTATGGGTTATTTTATAAAATCTCTTTAGACGTTTAAATTTTTAAATTTTTAATGCCTTTCTATCTAATTTTATTATTACATTCTCCTCAGTTTCGGAGGTGGCCCGGCGGTGAACCATCTCTACATGTGTGCCATCTGCCAGGTGGAGATAGAAACTCTGGCGAAACGCCGGAAAGTGCAAGTGGAGACGTTCATTAAGGTAACGAGAAGCTGCTGAAGCTTTATGTATGTGTACGGTCATCCTCTGTATTATATAGCCAATAACCTCCATCTTTTCCCTTGTCTGTAGCTAAACAAGGAGTTCCAGGCTGAGGAGGCCCCCAGTGTGATTCTGTGCATCAGCATGCAATGGTTCAGAGAGTGGGAGAGCTTTGTGAAGGGCAAAGATAACGGTATGAAACACTGAGAACACACAGTGGAGTTAGTGGCTCCCCCTTGTGGACAGATGTATCACACTTTATGACTCTCTCCTCAGAGCCTCCCAGCCCCATTGACAACAGTAAGATTGGCATCATGAAAGGAGGACACATACAACTCAAACAAGGTGAGTCTTCAGTATCGGAGTAGTAAACTGTAGAGTTGCTGGTTCAATTTGCTGGTTCTCCCCGTTGACTAAAGCATTGAGTTGTCCTTAAGCATGACGCATAACTCACAACAGTTGACCCCACCCCATCAGCTTTATTGTTGGGAGATGTAATTCAATATTTTTCAGATGTTTTCATATAGTAACTCATCACCCTCTGGTTGTAGATGTAATCAGATAATTTGGAGATTTCTTTTTATAGAGTAATGTCACTATTCACCGCATCACCCATTGGAGCCAATCAGAAACCTGGAAGCTGCAGTGACTTGTGTTTGACCATAGAAGGCGCTGTCCTCGGTGATCTCAGTTTTGTATGTTCGTGTCTGGATGATGACTGGCTGACTGGTGTTTCTTCAGGCGCGGACTATGGCCAGATCTCCGAGGAGACGTGGCTGTACCTGTTGGGCATCTATGGCGGAGGGCCGGAGATCGCCGTGAGACAGACGGTGGCGCCCACCGATCCCGACAAGCTGCACGGGGAGAGGAAAATTGAGGCGGAGACCAGAGCTCTTTGAAGGTGATTTTTTTTGTACCTTTTTTACCTTATATTCTGAATACTCAAATAAGCTGTTTTCTGACACACACACACACACACACACATAAGCCCCTTTCACACATGCAGCCTGTGCCGGTAATTTAACGGCATAGGAGTGATGTGTGAATGGGAGCCGGTATTGAAATGCCGGCAAATCCGTTCTTCCTCCCTGCATAAGACGTAACATTACCGGTTCTGGCATGACCTTATGTGTGAACAATGCCATAACATGGGACATAACGTGGGACGCGCTGATGTATGATGCTCTGCTTGAGCCAATCACAAATTCTCAAGAGGTGACAAGTTTATTTTGCGCTGGCTTTGCAGTATGAACACCGTTCTTATTATACATCCATGGTAAACACATGCAGGTCAGCGGATCGGTTAGTGACACAGGTTTAATCGAAGGATTGGCAAAAACAGCGAATTGGACAGCTATTTGGCTTCACTGCATTGGCTTCCAGTCTCTTTTAGAATCCATTTGAAAGTGCTTTTAATCACGTACAAGGCTCTGAATGATCTGGCACCGGAGTATTTAAAGCATAATCAAAGTTTGCTAGAGGTTTGGGTTGTGTAGTTACTGTACTTGCCATGCTGTAACTCCAAATATTGGCGAGATATTGAAGATATCTCGCCACTTTTTCTATCGTTGCTATGGTGGTTGCTATGGACGATGCTATCGCTGAAACCACGTAGCTTGCATGTTGTTTGAATCATTGTCTTTGCGTTGTGTAGTTATCCGAGCTGTTATGTTATGTGTTATTTTATGTAACTGTTTGATGATGTTCTTTCAATAAAAACGTCTATTCAGAGTGCCCCAGGGATGATGTATTTCTTCTTCTTCTTTGGATTTCCGACAGACTAGGCGCATTGCTGCGGTAGTCCATTCCAAAGGTTCATTTTTTAAATACATTTTGTTTAACAAGATAATCATGACAAATTAATACCGCTTTTAAGGTTTTTGAAGCGTAATTGCAATCAATAAAGTAAACGAAAAAGATTTTCAAAAGATGACAATTAGCAGGTGACCTAGGGGTCTAGGACACTTGAGAGCGAGCTAGAGACCTGGCGTCTCTTTTATATGAAAGAGGGCCTCAAGGACATACAAGATTATCAATTTGGTGGCTCTAGCCCTACAGGAAGTGATGCAATCCCTCACTGAGAGGTCATCAGAAGATTAAAAAAAACACACCATTTATGGTCACCTAGAATCACTTTGGAGTAAGATAGAGACGTCTGGTCTCTTTTATATGAACCAGGGCATTAAGGTCTACTCAAATTATTGAGTAGAGGCTCTAGCCCGACAGGAAGTGGTACTTTTTGTAGGTCACTTAGGGGTCAAGGACACTTGGGAGTGAGCTAGAGGAAAGAGGGCCCAAAGGACATATAATATTTGGAATTTCTTGGCTCTAGCCCAACTGGAAGTAATGCAATTTGTAGTTGACCTCTAACCCTAGGTCACCTGCTAACTACATCATTTCCTGTAGGGCTACGACCCCCATGTTAATAATTTTTGTAGTCTTTTGAAAATCTTTTTCTTTTACTTTATTCATGGCATTTACGCTTCAAAAACCTTAAAAGCGGTATTCATTTGTCATGATTATCTTGTTAAACAAAATGGATATATAAAATGAACCTTTGGAATGGACTTTTTGGCGAAGCAATGGCAAACATAACTTCCGGGTTGCCCCACAAAAACACGTTGGCTTACTGGAGGGTGACTAGGCGCATTGCTACCGCAGCAAAGCGCCTAGTCTGTCGGAAATCCAAAGAAGAAGAAATAAATCATCCCTGGGGCACTCTAAAATCTACATTTTTATCGAAAGAACATCATCAGTTACATAAAATAACACATAACATAACAGCTCAGATAACTACAC
>OOFB01008003.1:0-15102 GCA_900323305.1 Trachyrincus murrayi | reverse complement strand
AACCAAAAAAAACCCCCCCCCCCCCCCCCTTCTGCTCCCTCCTTCCCTATGTTTCTCCGCCATTGAGAAGTATGGCATTTCACATACCTGTGATTGACAGGCAAGATGAATTCTCCGAACCAATCAGGGAAGAGATGCCTTGCTTGGTCAGAAATGACCCAGGAGCGGTCTAAAATCTAAATTGGCTCATACAGAGGCAGGCGCAGTGAACAGATATTTACACACTAAAAGCTGATGGCTAGGTAATTTCAAACAAATTACACTCAAATAATAGCTCTTAAATCTTATCTAAAGCACCTTTAACAAATTCCTTAGAATTGCTTCAGATGCTAATGTGATAATATGAATGGGAAGACTGCTCTGGTCTTCTGAGCAGCTTATCTGCACATACTGCCAGTCCCTTCTGGACCATTTAGAGGACACAGTGAAGCCCCAGGTCTTACATAATAGGCCCAGGAATGCTGGGCTCACCAATCATCTCAAACACACACACATGGAAACACAGAGGCATGCATGCACACATCCACACACACACACACACACACACACACACACACACACAAATGGAAACACAAACGCATGCATGCAGAAAAGCACGTAGGCTCAATCGCACAAACACACACGCTCATGCATTCACGCACGCACACACTTCATCAAATTACAATGCATCATTACGATGGGCCCCTCTCACTGTCCCAGAACCCACTGAACTGAACTTTGAAGCAAGTACTCAGTTACATTTTCTATGTTTTTATTATGTAATGATCATCTTGAAAACAAATTAAATTAATAAAAATGTTGAAATTCAAAACAAGGCAATATGTTAAACTGTGCATGTTATTATGTACAACAGTAAACAATGTAATTTCTAGAACAGTTTATAAATTGTTATATCATAGTTTAAAACATAGCAAGGCAATGCTACAAAAATAAAACAATGGCAGTTTCATACTTGCAATAAAATAAGTTATGTCAGGTATTCTAAAATAATTCTAAAAGGAAAACAAATGTTTGTGAAGGTGTTACATTTTTTTAGCTACCTATGAGCATGCTGTAGCAAGATTAATGAACCTAATGTTCACCTAGACTCAAACCTTCACACTAATCCTGAATCAGTTCAATCGCTTTCCAATATTACAACTCATTCATCTTCTTTCTAAGACAACAATTCCTTAAAACAGCAGCAGTATAAACCTCATAAACCTTTTAGATGCTTTGTTTAACCAATGTGATTGTCAGCTAGCAACTACCGTAAGCTAGGTTAGTGTATGGCCAGATGACTCTAAAAGGCTGCCCACATGGAAAGTTAGCTCACACTTATCAGGCTTCTGTTGAACGTGAACCAAATGTTAAAGACAGCATGGAATGCACACTCAGGAAGTACAGCATTCCAAAATACAGCAGCGTGTCTGCAGTTTGTATGCTTTGGAAACACGGAAACACAGTGTAGGGATTCTAGTGCTCAGTATTCATAGTAGGCTACTGGCAATTAGCTTGCAGTGTGTGTGTGTGTTTTCCCTTTTTATTTTCCTAACTCTGTTGAAGTCATTTTACTGAAGACAAGCTACGATAAAACACAACCTTCATTTGCATTACAAAAAATTATAAAATAAAATAAATGTACAGTACATGATGGGTCTTCACTTAACAACATATCCCTCAGGCAGGAGGACAATTATCACATTTTGAATATTACGCAAATAAAATTACCAAAATACAATACTGAGCACTTCATAACATCAAACCTTGGTGTAAGCACACACACCAAATATTGCACTCTGACTCTTAATCCTAGTCTTGTAGTGTATTCTCTTTTCACTCCTTGTATCTCAGGTATCCTTATCCTCGTGTTGCTGATAAAGGTCATGATATTCTAAGTGCCGTCAAATAAGTCACCAGTCCATCACCACCCGGTGCATCCAGTGGTGGGGTGGAGTGTGTCAGGCGTATGGGATAACCGCCACGAGGACCTGCAGTGCCATGGAAACACAAGGTACCTGGCCAATGACATAAGCCACAGAGCGGGTAGGAGGAGTCAGTGCGAACAGGTAGGCCACGCTGTGCAGCACACGGCAGAGCAGGAAGACCAGGAAGTGAAGTCGCGCAACAGGAAGTGAAGGTCCGGTTAGGGAGTAGACAGCACCCAGGAACAGGAAGGGGAGGATGTTCTCCATGTCATTGAGGTGAGCTCTAGAAGACAATGGATTAATTAGATGATTAATACATTCTTCACATGTCACTGAACACAATTATATTAGACACAGAAATAAACTTTCATTGATTTCAGCATTTTCTTTGGAACCACACATACACATTTACACACATCAGACACAAACATCTGGTTTTCATTCATAGTGTAGCGTCATCATGGGAGACTAATTGCCTGACTGTTTCTGACAGTGAAGTAAGGTTGGAAGTATGAATGTGCGTAAGCATCAAGCGAGGCTCTGTATTTCCCAACCATGTCGTTTTTCATTCAAGGCAAGACTTGTTCAAAACACTGATCATTCATGCAGTTATTTTGGCCGTTCAGAGTCTGTGAAATTCATAACCCGCTAGCATTCCTGCTTCTTCCTCTCCAAAACTCACTGGCACAATATTATTTTCCTAGGAGGGGATAATGCAAAAAACATATCAATATATGATATATATCACAAACCAATGTAGGGACATTTGAAGGGCTGGAAATAAAATAACATAATAAAAATGCAATACCCCGTAGAGACAGATAAGGCTGTGCAAATCACTGAACAGCACGGCATAGCTCAGCCCATTGGCAAACAGGGAAAAAAGCATCTTGGTACAAGTTCGTTTTTGGACTTTGGGGCCTATTTGTTGAAATAGTGTTATATTCTAAAACTAAACCTACATTATCCACTAAACACTAAAGATAGAAGATCACTGGGATTATACATTGTAATAGCAATATCAACTAATTGTGTAATTACTGAATCTAGATTTGACCTAAAATAACCCTTCGGTAGGACTATCAAACTTCATAGTTTTTTTAAATAATGGCTATAGCCATCATATTTTTTTATGTAGAACAATCAGTTAATTCTCCATACCTGAGGATACCTGTGTTAGCCCCCCGTTTTTGTCTCAATTTTAGGCGATAGTATGACATGTCATTACACTGGTTTGGTCTGACAATAGAGACTTTGCTTCTAGTCAAACTTTGTCACCCACCTTCTGCAGCGTTCAACGTCTGGGTCCTCTCTGAAAAACTCCAAACCACCATGCCTGAGAGCGTCTTCTGGGTTCGCAAAAGCCTTGAATCCAAAAAAGTAGCCATTAATCTCTCATAAATATAGTTATCTAGGCTACATAGGGGTTTTTTTTTCGTTCAAATGTGGAACCGGTTTTTCATTTCTAAACGGTAGTCGGTAGTCTACTCACCTTTTTACGGAGCCTCAGTTGTCCTGTTATAATTGCTAAAACGTACATCTTCATGATGAGAAGTACAGCATAGAAAACGAAACAAGAAAAAACGTCACTTCTTAGCATGGTGGTTCGATTTGTAAACTCCGCCGACCGTTGTTGATAGGTGAGTCAGAAGAGTATACGGCTTGTTTTACTCTGCGCTGCTGTTGTAAAAGTAAGAGTGAACTGAGTTGGCCTACCATCACGCCGCGGGGTTTTATAGTCACGTCACGTGACGCAGAGCAAGCGTCCCACCCATGCTGAACAGAATACACAAAATAACTTGGAATTATGAGTTCATAATTCACGTATGCACTTATTTTATGTTTATTCCCAAATGAGGCAATGTTGGCCAGTAATACGAATTTGTATATTGTATAATTATATACTTTTTCTTTGTTTTACATTATGCCTACATTTAAATGATATACAAGTAGAGATGGTAACTCACTTTGTAAGATAAATAAATAAAATGGGTGCTCTGTATTATTTTTCAACATGAAAGAGACATTTACACGACTGTTGGATAGATTGATAGAGACAGACAAACAGACAGACAGATAAACAAATAAACACATAAATAAATAAGTAAACACAAAATAAATTTAAAAAAATTACATTACCCTTGTTTAGATTCTGTGAATTGATTTTATTGGCATTGTCTCAAATGTCTTTACGACTTAACGATTTGAATTCATCCAACCAGTGTATGGGCGTGGGGATGGGGAAACCTTTAAATAACACGTTAGAAAGAAGAAGCCCCTTTGAAGCCTAATTCATGTAATTAAATAGGTTCCGTGCTCCTGTGGCAAAATCAAACACGCTTTGTGTTTTGGCGTCACATCAAGGAATTCTTTCTGCAGGGCGTACAAACAGGCCTGCATTAAGGGCGGCGAAATGTGTGTAGCTCACACATAGGCACATACCGATCTACATTGTGCAATAATGCTCTTAATTAAAGATGAAGTGAGACATTACAATTGTTGTTCAATGTTAGCATATGCCTATTGCATACATTTTCATGACATGTTTATATGGCAAATGCAGGGTTCTACAAAAATAGGCCTATAGCTTAACCCTTGAGGAACTGTATCTTTGTTAATTACAAATGATGTCATCAAATGCATGCCAGAAACAACTGCTAAAATAAGGGTTTCTGGTTGGACACAAAACAAGACATATTTCCACAACAAGGTCGATTTTCACTGGTCGGTGCTCCGACAGTTAATAACTTAATAAACCCATAATAACCATTGTAACTCGTCCTATTATGCATATCATTCATCAATAAAATGTTTTTCAGGAGTTAACTAAGTCTAAAACAAGACAAACAAAAGTGACCATTATGTCATTATCAACAATGTTATTGCCAGCAACTTGTTTTGTTTTGTGTTTATTATATTTGGCTTATATTTGTGTTAGGTTTACCTCAGATTCTCAAGTTGTTGAGAAGAAAAGTAGAGAAAATAAGTACATAAAAGAAGAAGAGGAGAAGATAGAGTAACAAGAGAGAGTATCAAGTGGAAAGTAAACATAAGAAGATGAGAAAATAAGAAGAGAAGAGAAAAATTGAAGAGAAGAGAAAAGAGAACGAGAGAAAATAAGAACAGAGGAAAAGAGAAGACTAGATAAGCAAAACAAAGGAGCAAATATAAAAGAAGAAAAGAGAAGTGAAGAGAAGAATAGAGACAAAAAGAAAATAGATAAGGGGATAAGGGGAAAAAATAGAACAGAAGACAAGACAAGAGAAGAAAGTAGAAGATAAGAGAAGATGAAGCAGAATTTATAGTCACCCTGATGCACCGTTCGTGAACTGCACAGCCAGTCCACACAAGGACATGGCATTTATAGTCGCCGTTTGTGCAGTTTGTACACTCTGCTTGTGGAGCTTAAAAATTTCAGAGGTGTGCGACAAATCGCTGTATGAAACGTGCGCAAGGGCTGTGATTACGTAATGTTTGGTTCACACACGGCAACTCAAAATTAGGCTTAAGAAGACAGAGGCAGCAGACAGGCAGCAGAGTAGAAGATAAGAAGAACAGCAGAAGATAAGGTAGTTAACCCTCCTGTGCTGTTCGTGTTTTAGGGACAGAGAGGATGTTCGGGTCAATTTGACCCGGCTCATGTTCAACCATCCCAAAAGTAGTCAGAAACCCCAAAAATCCTATTAAACATAGTTTGTACCACATTACTAACAATTGGGTGCCAAAGGTCACTGATGAGCCCCCGACTGGCTCTGACCCAAGGGGGCGGAGTCTCACCATCACGCCACTATCCACGCCACGAACCCCACAACTCGGCCCCAGGGCGGGCCAGAAACATGCAGTCTTTGCAGGGGGGTGCAGGCGCGTGTCCCAAAGGTCAATGATGAAAGCCAGACTGACTCTGACACAAGGGGGCGGAGTCTTGCCATCACGCCACGCCCACTATCCACGCCACAAACCCCACAACTCAGCCCCTGGGTGTGCTAGAAACACACGGTCTTTGCAGAGGAGTGCATGGGGGTGTCCCAAAGGTCACTGATGAGCCCCCAACTGGCTCTGACCCAAGGGGGCCAAGGGGTATTTATTGTTATCTTTATGAGGCGGACAGACCCGATACAAGGTTGAAGGGTCGCATGGCGACCACTACTATAGGCTACCATTCATAAAATGCAAGTTTTTATTTATTTTTTTGAATCCTTATATTATTTATTTTTTTAAATTATATTGAATCCTCTACACTTGAATCCATCTATGATCATCCAACAAGGAAGTAAACATTGCATCTTTCATCCCCCCTCACAGATCATGGTAGCATTAGGATAATTCACTCGTTTTTCATAAAACATACATTTTCAAACTCTTTGTTCTGTACATTCTGAACCTTTTCTGTTCAGGGTCAAAAACAAGGCAAATGAGAGGAATTATATTGAACATAAACATATTTTCAAACCTGGTGTGTGTGTGTGTGTGTGTGTGTGTGCGTGTGTGTGGGGGTGTAGTCTATTCTATCCTATTATGTAGTTTATCTAATTTTAGTCTTATCAATGAAATATGAATAATGAATTATTCTTGCACTGACCATCTTGACGTCAATAAGTACACCATTTACCACAAAGGATAGGGCCCCTCAGTCATCTAAGTTCACCTTCACCGACACCACAACCCTGGTCTCATACTACCCCAAGAAGGGGAAAAATGTTGTAAATTCAGGCCTATACTCTAATATGTAGTACAGCTCCATGGTGTACTTACCAAAACACCGCTAGAGTGCAACATAGGGACCATGACATGTAGTCTGTAATCCACCATTGGTAGAGGCTGGATTGAAAAATGCAATGTTTACTAGGAAATACCAATATGTCTCACATTTGCCCGAAAGAAATGGTCTAAGTTTGACTTCTGACCATAGGTGTGAGAAACACATGCAGGGGTGGGTGCAAATACATGAAATGGACCATTTTCATTTAAAATGATTATTACACTAAATAAGGAAAATACAAGAAGTTTCATAGTGAAAAAATATTTTAAACCTATATTTTCTAGATGTTAAAATTTTAAAACGGGTCAATTTGACCCGAACAGCACGGGAGGGTTAACATCAAGGTACAGGTCAGTAATCGATCCTGTGTGCCTGTCTGTCCATGGAACTACCGCTGCTGCTGCTGTCGTCGCCGCCACCACAGTCCTCCGCGTCCGAGAAGGAAGACATGTAGTGGAGGCCCGTGGCTCGGTGGTAGCCCCCCTTCAGCGTCTGTGGGTACGTGGCCAGCTCCACGGGCCCTTGGGGACCCGACCGGCTCCCCGACACGTTCCACATGTCCGCCAGATGGGAACACACTGCGCAGCCCATGGCAAAGCTAGAACAGTCGACCCTGGGGGTCAGGGATGTCCTTCAGTATGTCCTTCAGTATGCACCCAGATGTCCCGCTGAGAAGCCACGCCCCTCTTACGGTTTGGACGGGATCGGACCAGACCGGAAGACAGAAAGACAGACAAAGGGACAAACAGGCGGACTGTTAAAATTCATGTTACTCCTAGACTATCCCCTTTTTCACTGAGGCCCAAAAAAACAAGTGTTGTATACTGTATATAAATGACTCATGCTTTCTGGAAGTGGGCCTTTGCAGAGAGTGCAGTGTGGGTGTGAGAGAGAGAGAGAGAGAGAGAGAGAGAGAGAGAGAGAGAGAAAGTGGCTGAGACTGAGATAGAGAGTTAGATATATAGAGAGAGAGTTAGAGAGAGATATAGTGAGCTATAGAGAGAGAAAAAAAAGAGACAGAGACGGAAGGGAGACACACACACACACACACACACACACACACACACACACACACACACAGAGGGAAAGTGACTGACACATAGGTGTAATATGGAGTAGCAGACAGATGAAAGAGAGAGAGAGGGAAAGAGAAACAGAGAGAGACTGAGTGGTGTAACATGGAGCAGCAGAGATGAAAGAGAGGAGTGCTTGTGGTTGAGATTCTTCCTTCTACCAACCACACGGCAGACTGCCACACAGCCCCAGCCAAACCCTAGATCTGCAAAACACTGATGGAGATGGGTCACAGAGTCATGACCAGGCTGGTTGTCTCTGGAAACGGCCAGACACGGAATGTAAATATTTATTGAGGGAGAAAATACACTGGGGGGGGGGGATGAAATGTTCCCAGAGGTAGGACATGTCCATGGGTTCAGTCCACCATACCATGAAAACCCAGACACCTTCAAGAAGACAATGCAAACAATGATATCACGCCTCTTGAACAATGTAATTTCAATTAATGTATGGGTTTGATAAATGGTTCATAGAATTGTCCAATATTGTTTCACACAAGCTCACTTAAGATTTTGTTCATATGGTTGATACTAGCTTAATGAAAATGATGGATAAGAGTATTTAGTATAATAAAAAAATGTGACCTACTTTATCATTTTCACACACCATGGAAATGTCCTTTCACAGAATGGCTGCTAGTGTTACCTGACCCTTTACAAGTAAACCACTGGATTTCTGAATGTAATCTCCTTGGATCTGCTCTGGATTGGGGTTGTTTTGATTGCTATAGTTAGTCCTTTGAGCTGCAATTTCTCTTTGTCTTGCTTCTAAAAAAGGGTTGTCTCATGCCAACCTAGAACGTATTAAGAAAGCATGTAAATGTTTAGCAGGAGGTTAGCAAAGCTAAACACACACATATGATAGTCACTAACAAACAGGACATGCTCAACCAAAAGAAAGAAATCATTCATTCATGTAACAACACATTCATGGCTGATGCCATGAAGAAGCCAGTTCTGCTGTGATGATCGCACCAGTCAGAGATGTACCTTTGTGAGGCAGACAAGAGGGTCTACCCTACTGTCTTACATCACATGTTGACATCACATATCACATATGCTCCCTGCTTGCTTGCTTGCTGCTGTGATTCACGGTTGTATAATCCTGCCCGGTAACTCCCCCATATACTAACTACATGGTAGCACATTTTCAATGGCAATGTTTGCAGTGCTTCACTCACTCACACACTACAGGTCCAGACCAAACCACAGTGGCATTAAACAGACTTAAAACTGACAGTAGTGAATCAATGTTTGCACCATGGAATTTTCCTTTCACAGAAAAAGCCGCCAAGACCGACACCAACATTTCCACGCAGAATTGGCAATAACTTCCCGTTCCACAGAAACAAATCAGGGCTTGTCTTTCCCACAAATAAAAAAACTAATGATCCAAAAGAAAAGACCGTCTGACCTTGTGTTTGGATAATATCTTCATGCCAAGCTGAGGGGCCGTACAACCAGTCCTGAGCCCCGTCAACAGGGAGATAAGGACAAGTGGTCAGCCACTGTGTATATCACAGCCACACCCATCCAATCTCACTGTATTTGTGTGTTGCCCAAATACAGTGGGTGCAGCACCCCGCCCCCCCGCATCTCTACACATGTCTGGCTCCTGTCTCTCCCTAGTCTGCTGTTAATCAGGCCCACTAAACACTGACACCAATGCTAATTGAATCACACACACTGTATTAAGCATGCAAATAACCTGCATCCTCTGTAACCTTGAAGCATGATTTTTATGGGATTGTAATATTTGCCGTGTATACTGTATATGTATGTCATAGGATTGCATGTAGTCAGTGCCGGAAAGATTTTCTCTCATACTGGGGCTGCATGCAAACGTTTTTTGCGGAGTGGGGGTGACCAAATGCAGTATCACTATTGAGTTACCATTACCTCTGCAATACCTCCCCCCTCCGAAAGCAGAGACACACAGAAACAGTGCAAAACTTCCACGTACCTTTCTTCCTATGGGTACTTGTGCTCCTGTCTGCAAGGATGCTGAACGCTTTCATCATATCCATTCATGCAGGCGCACTGTTTCCTCCTCCTCCTGCTCCTGCTCCTCCGCCTGCAGTGTCTATGTGCCTCTGTCTGGGCAGGCTGGGTACAGCAACACACCCCGATCAACTTTAGATGACATCATAGCTGGCCATTCAGTGTCTCTCTCTCTCTGTCTATCTCTCTCTTTTACTAAAACACAGTTTGAATGGTGGACACATTAATTTTTTTGTTGCACACAAAATAATACTAATACAAATACTAAACCATAATAAGGAACTATTTAATGATCATGCATCAGGGATAATTTTGCTCCATACTACATCATTGTACATTTCTGTGGTTATCATGTATAACGTGACTGTGAGGTTGTTATTTGACATACATCAACTGTGTTGTACCCTTTAGGAAAAAACATACCTGCTATGTTAAATTGTGTACTATTTTATGCCTTGATTGTAGCATGGCTTTAAAAACGTAAGTAGCTTCCCTTTTTTTGACAAATAGCTGTTGCAATAATAAATAAAGTAGCTATAGCTTTGATGAATTTGCATGTCCTGCATTTTTTTGTGTAATAGAAAGAGAGAACCTTCTAGTAAAATAAACAACAAAACAGAACACTTTTTAAAGAACAAAACTAAAAGGTAGGCGAATGACATGCCGAGCAGTTTTGAACATGTCATAAATAAATACCACTGCATTAGTCACCAACATCCTGCCGACTTTGTTGCATCCCTGGAGGCCTGTCATTATTCCAGACAATAGTAAAACTCACACACTACAGATGAGTGGAAAAAACAGATGTCCCGCTAGGCTTCCCCACTTCATGGAGGATGGCACGAAAGGACTGACATGCTCAGACTTACAGCAAAGCTTATTTTCAGGGAGACAGGATAGTCTCTAGTGGTTAGGGTGTCTGCAGTCCTACATGTACGCATCCTTGAGCGAGATACCCAACTCCTACCTCCTTCATGTATATTCAACTGGAAGTTTGTTTGGGATAAAAGGCTGCTAAATTACTAAATAGGAAGCCTATCCTGTAATTTAAGACATGCATGCAGGATGGAGCATCAATGCTTCATATTAAGTGGTAGGGGACAGCAGAGGCATTGTCAATATTACATTTCAATGCAATGCAACATTGTACTACTAGTCACCTTGATTTTACACTCTGTGATAAGCTACCTCAGTACTCCATGTACTCCAATAATAAACTGTTATCGATTAACAGTGTGTAAAGTTATACATATACATAAGAACGTTTTCCCCCAACCTATGTCTTGGCTGGTATTTGATTGCTTGAATAAATTAAGCAAAACCAAATGGAACCATTAAACTAAGAATGCACGAGAATGCTGTTGTTTATGGTGGGTACGTTGCCTTACCTTACCTGTATTATAGCTAATATGAAAGCTTGTACTTATGACCTTAATGTGAATCAGTTTTAAATGTCTGAAATGAATGCTATGGTGTTACATTGAAGATAATAGCTATGTATGTGGTGTTGGTTCTGCATTTGTGGGCATGGCAACAGTGTGGTTCTTCCATAATGCTTGATCAGTTACACTCACATATGTTTGAAAATATGTATACAGATTTAAAAATGAATACACCAAGTTTGAAACATTGAGAAAAACATAAACAAACACATAACAAGGAGTTGGTTCGAACACACTGCCATTTTCCTGTGGAACCATGTCATCCAAAATAGTTAATGGTCAATATTAAGTATTATGCAAACCAAACAACAATTATCCTATTTATTATTTATTCATAATTCAATATGCATCTCAGAAATCCAATCGCTGATCAATGGTGAATCAAGTTCCACCAATCAAAACCAACTTTGAATGGAAACTGGCTCTTTATTGACATGTTATACATGATCAGACCTTACATTTGTGCACTGTAAAAACTACTTGTCAACATCAATAACAACCAGCCATATCTGACCGTACACATGTGAGCACTGGTCTCACGTCAGTGTGATGAATACCACAACAAATAAATTGCAGAGATGATTTCAATTAAATGTAAATCATACGTATTCCTTATGTACAAAACATCAAGTAATCTACATCTTTTTAAACACCCTTTCATTTGCTTTCAAGTCTGTGTATCTCTTTTTATATGCAGCAATAGCTTATGCACTGATATATATATATGATTAGATGTTTTTATTAAAGACTAAATAAATGTGTAAAGCAAGACAGTTGTTCTCCAACTTGTATGAATAGCCATAACCCCATTTTGTGTTGTTCTCCAATTTTCACTGTTATTATAATCTGCAGCACTTCATTAATTATTTTCCAGAATACAGGGCAACTCCCTGAATTGATGTTCCCTGGAGAATAAATGTAACCTTGCATGCAATTAGCATCTTGTTATATGCAAACTAGAGATGTACTTTTCTAATCATTTTGCATGCACATGTCATAGCGTGACTATGTTTTTATGTCATATTTTATTGACATTGCATAGTTGTCCAAATATATTACTTGTTCAGGCAAACGATAGATCCCAAAGGGTTCAGATTGAAAAAATTAAACCTGTTATACTTTTTAAAGATGGAAGGTTTATGAATAAAGCTTGTTTATTTAGGCTACATTTGATGTAACAGCATGTTGTTAAACTCTGCTTGTGCAGGGGGGCAGATGATTAGGGTCCTTTTTATTTATTTTTTTAACCTTGCCCTTTGGGGGACTTCAGTCCATTGGGGTCAAAGGTCGGGGATTGCTTGGTGTTTTCATGAATGAGTTAATGAATGTAAACTAACAAAGTCACAAGGAGGAGTACCACCACAGCCAGACAGCTAGTGAACGTAACTCCTGTCTCCAAAACATTTCACATTTGTCAAATGAGACAACATTGAACAATTGTTCAATAAATACCTTTTTCAACTACACTATAAGACATTTAGGACCTTTTTTTGCCTTCTTGGGACAGGGCAAAACAACAATGGGCTGCTACAATTGCTAAGTGCTCATTGACATGGCTTTGTGCCAGGGTGCAAATGTGTCAGCTTCGTGAGAAGAGAGCACACCTGTGGAGAATAGGAAAGAGACGTCATTGAGAAACAAAAACCATACCCAGTACACAAACAGAAAGTGCCCATAGTATCTCAAGCAAAAAAAATAAAAAAGCATTGTGCCTATTGTTACAGCTAATGTTTTACAGCTACTCTTGTTTTTGTTCCCATGCATGGCCTAGTGTTTCCTTTATTGGTGAGCAGGAATGTGTGTGATCACGGCAGCAGTTTCAGCATTAAAATGCGTTTAGATTTTTGCATTTTATTCGTTCAGTGAATGTGAATGTATATGATGTTTAGTTTGTTAGTTAAAGATAACTTCAGGATTTATCAACCTGGACCCCATTTTCCCATCATTTTCGGTCTAACTGACTAATGCGGACAACAATTTTTTTAATTGGGCCAGTATTGAGCAAAAACACAGCCGCAAAACGTCTGCATTGTAACCCTTTGGGGCAATTGCACCCGTCAATGTACATCGTCTAAAGGTGCCTGTTTTTGCTACTGACAGGCTCAGTGTTTGACAACATTATGGAAATGATCGCTACAGAGAAATAAAACTTTTTTCTTTCCTTTCACTTGATCTGGTCTGTTTGTTATTGTGTCTAATCAAGTCTCGCTCGAGGAGAAGTCTCACTCTGAAATCCTGTGAAATCTCACATTGTCAAAATCAGCTAAATATTCAGCCATGACTTTGAAAATCTTTTATATAACACTCAGCTACGCTTTCTTTAGTCCAACACAACAAACTCTTGCCGGCACTCCTCTCTCCAAACCTCCCTCTCGTTTTTCCACTTCTTGTTGAGACTTGGTTAGACACAATAACAAACAGACCGGATATAGTGAAAGGTAAAGAAAAAAGTTGTATTTCTCTGTAGGGATCCTTTCCATAATGTTGTCAAATACTTAAAACAATCTGAGCCTGTCAGTGGCAAAAACAAGCATTTTTAAGGACGTACATTGACGGGCACAATTGCCCCAAAGGGTTTCAATGCAGACGTTCCACAGCTGCGTTCTCCCTCAATACTGGCCCAATTAAAAGAATTGTTGTCCGCATTAGTCAGTTAAACCCAAAATTATGGGAAAATGGGGTCCAGGTGGAAAAATCCCTAAGTTATCCTTTAATGCAATATCTTCTATCGTTGCTATGGTGGTTGCTATGGACACTGCTATCGCTGAAACCATGTGGCTGTCACGTGACTGTCAAGTTTCTGTCTGCGTAAACAAAATGGCTGACATTCCTTTTATTCTCAGTGGAAAATGCAATATTTTAAGATATTCGGCACAAAAATGCATTTTGATAACATTTCATGCGAGAAATGTGCATTTCATTTTCATAATCTTCGTTCAGTGAATGTATATGATGTTTAGTTTGTTAGTTAATGCAACATTTTCTATCGTTGCTATGGTGGTTGCTATGGACGCTGCCATCGCTGAAACCACGTAGCTTGCATGTTGTTTGAATCATTGTCTTTGGGTTGTGTAGTTATCTGAGCTGTTATGTTATGTGTTATTTTATGTAACTGATGATGTTCTTTCGATAAAAATGTAGATTTTAGAGTGCCCCAGGGATGATTTATTTCTTCTTCTTTGGATTTCCGACAGACTAGGCGCTTTGCTGCGGTAGCAATGCGCCTAGTCACCCTCCAGTAAGCCAACGTGTTTTTGTGGGGCAACCCGGAAGTTATGTTTGCCATTGCTTCGCCAAAAAGTCCATTCCAAAGGTTCATTTTATATATCCATTTTGTTTAACAAGATAATCATGACAAATGAATACCGCTTTTAAGGTTTTTGAAGCGTAAATGCCATGAATAAAGTAAAAGAAAAAGATTTTCAAAAGACTACAAAAATTATTAACATGGGGGTCGTAGCCCTACAGGAAATGATGTAGTTAGCAGGTGACCTAGGGTTAGAGGTCAACTACAAATTGCATTACTTCCAGTTGGGCTAGAGCCAAGAAATTCCAAATATTATATGTCCTTTGGGCCCTCTTTCCTCTAGCTCACTCCCAAGTGTCCTTGACCCCTAAGTGACCTACAAAAAGTACCACTTCCTGTCGGGCTAGAGCCTCTACTCAATAATTTGAGTAGACCTTAATGCCCTGGTTCATATAAAAGAGACCAGACGTCTCTATCTTACTCCAAAGTGATTCTAGGTGACCATAAATGGTGTGTTTTTTTTAATCTTCTGATGACCTCTCAGTGAGGGATTGCATCACTTCCTGTAGGGCTAGAGCCACCAAATTGATAATCTTGTATGTCCTTGAGGCCCTCTTTCATATAAAAGAGACGCCAGGTCTCTAGCTCGCTCTCAAGTGTCCTAGACCCC
>OOFB01007999.1:2967-28960 GCA_900323305.1 Trachyrincus murrayi | reverse complement strand
GATAAGTTAAAGTAAAATTAAAACGTCCAAAAATCAGCGCCCACCGAGCCTGACGGGAGTTCAAGCGCTTAGCTGACTGAAGGTAGGTGAGGTTACGGTGGTCCATCCAAACGATAAATGGCTGACCAGCTCCCTCTAGCCAGTGACGCCATTCCTCCAAGGCCATCTTTACTGCCAGGAGCTCTCTGTTGCCAACGTCATAGTTTCTTTCAGGGGGAGAGAGTTTTCGCGAAAAGAACGTGCAGGGATGGAGTTTGTTATGAGACGGAGTCCGCTGGGATAAAACAGCTCCAACTCCTGTGTCTGAAGCGTCCACCTCAACAATGAATTGAAGCTCTGTGTCTGGTTGAACGAGAACAGGTGCAGATATGAATTGGTGCTTAAGTTTGTTGAGAGCAATCTCCGCCTCAGGTGTCCATTTAAAAGGAATGGAAGTGGAGGTGAGAGCTGTTAGGGGTGCCGCGATGCGACTGTATAAACCTTCGGTAAAAATTAGCAAAACCTAAGAACCGTTGTAACTGTTTACGGTACTTCGGGGTTGGCCACTCCTTCACTGCAGAGACCTTGGTGGGATCCATCTTCACCTGGCCCTGAGCGATGATGTAACCCAGGAAGGAAACACTGGGAACATGGAACTCACACTTGTCTGCTTTAACAAATAGTCTATTCTCCAACAGCTGCTGGAGTACCTGACGGACATGTGATTCGTGGTCCACGGCGTTCTGGGAGAAGATCAGAATGTCGTCCAGATAGACGAAAACTAACTAGATACTCGAAATGTCCTAAAGGAGTATTAAACGCTGTCTTCCATTCGTCCCCCTCACGGATGCGGACGAGGTGATAAGCTTTGCGGAGATCCAGTTTGGAGAATATAGTGGCTCCGTGCAGAGGAGCGAATGCGGAACTGATCAATGGAAGCGGATACTTGTTTTTGATCGTGATATTATTCAAGCCCTGAAAGTCAATACAAGGCTGTAGGGTTCCGTCTTTTTTCCCCACAAAGAAAAATCCTGCCCCTACTGGAGATGAGGACGGCCGTATGATTTTAGCCGCCAGAGAGTCCCGTATATAATCCTCCATGGCTTCCCGCTCCGGTCTCGATAAATTATATAACCGTCCACTAGGCAGGGAAGCACCGGGTAAGAGGTCTATGGCGCAGTCGTAAGGACGGTGAGGAGGCAAGGATGAAGCCTCCTCCTTACTAAAAACCGCGGCAAGGTCATGGTAAACCTCCGGGACCGATGACAAATCAATTGCTCCTATAGGGGTAACGGTTTATTGCTAGCCAGAGCGGGAGCAGAACGCAAGCAATGGGAGTGGCAGAAAGTACTCCAGGCCTTAACTTGGCCATTGGACCAATCCATCTGAGGATTGTGCGTCTTTAACCATGGGAACCCGGGCGGGACCGAGCGGGACCGGTAGACAGGCAGGGAATCGGCAACAGACGTGGTAGTTAGACAGACAGGAGTTCAGCAACAGGCGAGGTAGTCAGACAGGCAGGGGTTCGGCAACAAGCGAGGAAGTCAGACAAGCAGGTAACAGAGTGAATAGGGTCAGTGTAAACAACGATCTGGCGAAGAGTGAATGAAAAACCGGGGTTTAAATACTGTTGCTGATGAGTAGATGAGTCACAGGTGTGTGAATGCTGATCAGGGGGAGGTAACAGGAAATGATGTAATCGGGGAGGAGCTGGAGACAGACGACACGCCCACCAACACATGCAACATAGAACAGACAGACAGGAGAGATGGAGACTAACTGCCACTAGGTGGCAGAAGTTGACGGCATAACAGATATGCTGGAGGACCCACACTCACAGAGCTTAAATGACATGAGTGTTGTGCCCAAGCTATTCTTTAAGCCTGGGCAGACCAGTCCCGAACAGGACGAGGAAACAGCCATTGTTGTCAGCCAGCTGTTGTCTGGAAGCCATACATGGAAAATAAAAACTTAGAGAAAGTGATGTGCCAAAAGTGAAAGTGCCAAATAGAAGAAAAATAAAACTACACCACCAAGTGTACCACCAGGGGATCAGTCTGGTGAGTCATGAATAAATATGGAAGTATCCTGTTACAATACAAATACTGCACTATGGATTCAGGTTAAAAATATTCCCAAGTGTACATTTTTTGTGTACATTTGCCATATTGCAGATCCTTTTCATGCTGTGATGTCAATCACAAACTCAAGGAAGGAGAGCGTGGATACAACAGAGTATCCAAGGGTAGAGGTGGAAGGTGGCATGGAGTCTGAGCCAAACTCTGAGCACTCACCTCAAACACATCTTGATGCCAGCAGCAAGGCTCAGGAAAGGCCACTGGCTCCTGATGGCTTCCTCCCCAACTCTGTGATGTGTAGCTGGCTCCATTGAGGTTCCACCACCAGGTCTCCCTGGACTCTAAGCTCGGCAGCCTGACTCTGGACTGCTGCGGGAGGACGCACTATGAGAACCTCCAGGTGGAATGGGTACGAGGTGCAATGGAGGTTCAGCGGAGTAAATTGAGTTGCCCAAAATTGCCTCCAATTAAGAGCAAAGACTTGCAACACTAGACTGACCTTGGTGACAATATAGTAAAAAACTGATGATGTAGACTGTTCTGTAATATTCTAAATTAACCAGTATGCCCCAAATGTGTCCTCTTCACTGCAATGGTACAGGTCCCCCCCTACAATCAAACCATAACACCAACCATTTATTTATTTTTTATTTATTTATTGGATCATGCTTGACAGAGTGCAGTACAGAAAAATAAGTACTTTGAGACTGCGTGTGACGATCTGTATTTCATTAACTAACTGCAATTATCTGACTCTAAATTCATAAAGAAAACTATGTTAACCCTACAAGTAAATTAAAGCTGGAACAGAATTTTTTTTAAAGTAGATGCTTTGTGTTCAGAGCTTAATCTTATGAACAGTTAGGCATGATCAAAACCAAACACAAACCATAATGTCAAATAAAATATTACAGCGTTAACTGTAGATGGTTAAATCAACGCAATGAACTTGGCAAAAAAAAAAGTGATTTATGGAGAGAAACAGCATATCCTCACATAGAAAGCCACATGCAGTCTTAACGGCATATAAAAGACAAACACTTGTATTCTCATTTGCTTGGAAAAAAAATTCTAGAAAAGACTGAATTATGCACATGAATGTATTTACTTCAAAAACGATGGGGAGTAAGGGACAAACTATTTAGCACACTTGAATATAAATACGGCTTTAACTTCTCTCTACATGGAAAGACAAAAGTACAGCCAGCTATATGTGCGCACGGTTGCAGGTACACGCCAAATTGTTAGACAGTGAATGAGACCATAAAAATGTTATTTACACTAAGCAAAAGAGGTTGCTTCAAAAAGTCGAAGAGCAAGCACTACTTTTGACAACACCTCTAAATCTAGTTTATCCACTGAATGAAACATTTGTATTTTTCTCTCATTAGTGACCAACCTGAAGGTAGCTAAGACACCAATGAACAGTGTCCAGTATTATGTCTCTCATATATATCCCTTGCCAGTCACTTTGCAAACTTAAAGATGGAGCCTGGTGCAGATAGGCACATCATTCTGCAGTGTACAACCTAGCAATTTCCCACATCAGATTCATATAAAAGAAACCACTTGGCTTGCAAAAAAAGCTCAAAACTTTGGCTAGGGTTTGGCTATATAAAATTGTATCGGCTAGGATGTAAATATAATATTGATTATGTTGCTGTGTTTTAATCTCTTCGTAAAAGATCTTAAAATATGTACATGATGTAACATCAGCTGTAAACAGAGTGTATAATTGAACTAAGTGGAGTCTATGTGGGGAAGAAAATTAAGTCCTTTGAATAAAAACAGAATGACTAATTTGAGAACTTTCACGATTGCTTCTCCCCTCGACTGTATCCGTCTGCATTCTTTAGAAAAAACGACACGAACGCATACACTGAAGTGTAACTGACTTTGCATATAGGACGTCGGTTTCTGACAAAGGAACCCCACCACTGACAAATGGGCCTAGCTTAGCAGAAGTGCAATCTGAATTCCAATCAGAAAATGTAGCCATACAAACATATTCCTCTTTGGTGTGTAAAAATGCCAGATTTTCCCAGTAGGCCTTCATCAGAGGTGTAACAGCAGGGGTGAACACAGGTGTATCTCATAATGTTAATTAATGTTAATTATGTGCACTGGCATGCCTACAGACCCATCATTAACCTAATGAGCTACACGTGTTTTGGCCCCTACTATTACACCTCTGTGATAAAGGCCTGTTCATTCCAAAGACTCCATCTTTCTCTTATTTCTACAAATATAGATGGGTAATAATGTCCACTAAAATTTAAGACACGCATATATATATCTGTACTGTAATTAAATAAGCTTATGATGAAATTAAGTGACATTTCCCATTATTACCTAGAGCTGGGATGACGCCCGATGGTCAGCTTGCAATTGTCCATCAACATCTCCAAGGTGTTGTGTCACCTTGGAGATCAGGGCATGACAGTCAATGGAAGACATGAATTTATACAATTGTTCCGCCACTGATGGGCCACATCTGGCATTAACAAAGACATGGCACTTAAAGCTCAGGCAACAGGGGAAATAAAGAACAAAAACAAAAAGGAAATATTAAATCAATACTATAGAGCTTCTAGATCTAGCACTGGATTTATCTAGCGTCGTTGAGCTGTCTGGCCACGGACAGGATCTCCTTGGCTCCTTTACTGAGTAGTAGGCTGGCCAGGCCGGTCCCCAGCTTCTCAGCACTGTCCTGGTCGGGACCTGAGATCTTAGTGGCGGTCACGCCCACGTGCTGCACCCGCTCATCCACCTGCTCCGCACCCTAGAGCCCGTGAAGATAATGACGGTCAACCGGCTGTATCTGAACAGTAGTGGAGGAAGTAGTCATAGGCCCCGTTTACACTAGAGAAATGTCTACATTCTACAATATTTAAAAAAACTCATCTGTTTACACAAAGGACAACACTCACAATCGACTCAGAATCTCTCGGAATCTCAGTTCAAAGGATCCCCACTTGACACAATAAGGTTTCAGGTTTGTACCACAGCCATGGTTTGCACAATCTCTGAGAATTGAATAATGTTGCTAATGAAATTGAACACATACATCCTCCAATACATCCTACATTTAACATTTGTCTCAACTACTTGATAACTACTTGATATACTGCCACTGTGTATCAAGTGGCTGTTCAATATTGTGACCTTATATTCTGCCTGTTATGAACCGAATTATGTATAACCATTTTAAAAACACTGTCTGAACATTTGTCACAGATTAATGTAATGGCGTACAATTTCAGATAAAATGTGTTGGAGTACAAGTGGAACAATTGTCTAAAGCCTTATAGAATGGAAATGAATGCATAAATGCCTCAAGATTGTACCAAGGCACGACAATACCAGAGTAAAATGTAATGCGTAATAATACGTAGATTCTGCCCACCTTGTACTTGGTACGTGTGATCTCACTGTAGTCCCAGTTACTGACCTTATTAACAGCAGATATGCTGGCCTGCATGGTCTCCTTCAGACTGTCCGAGCCGTCCAGGCTGTATACCGCCCCCGTCAGGTAGAGCTGCAAAACAACACATGATACTGAAGGGCAGCACAACTGTTTTCACTTTCAAAAGGTGCTTTTGTTTTTGCTCCATACACTGAATTGATTTAAGGAGCTTAACTTAAGACACCAATAACTATATATAGTAATACATTGCTATGACTTTACTCATGTCCCCGAGTCATTCCCTGTTCTGCAGTTTAATTGTACAAAGTTGAGTCGGTTCAAACTCTTGAGGGCATTTAGGTCTGTGTGTTTATACTGTATGTGTGTGTCATCTGGTCGTGTTTACCTGAGAATCCTTCAGCTCAGTGTGCACAGCCACCGGAACACTGCACCCTCCCTCCTGGGAACCAGAACACAGTTTAAAGCACACTGGAATTGGCATACGGTTGAGTGTGTGCGACGTGATGCATCTACTTGACGTGCTGCCTGCGCCTGAATTGCATATGGAAATCCACACGCACATTACTTGTACTTTCAGAGCATGTGGCATGCCGTGCATCACTTCACAGCCACATGTAACGTATGTGCACTGTGACTGGGTTTTCTAAGATGGAAGTTCTTTTCATTATTTTCGCTATTCATATTTTTAGATGGCTTTTAGTGAAAAGGCCTCTGGTGAAAAGTCAACCGATGGGCTTATATACATACATACATACATACATACACATACACATACACACACACACACACACACACACACACACACACACACACACACACACACACACACACACACACACACCCCAATTGCAAAATAAATTAAATAAATACACTATAGGCTATTCAATCATGAATGCCTAAAGAAATAGCAGAGGAAAAATACCAACGAAAAAGTGTAGCATGTTGTATTAATGGGTGTGGCCTGCCGAAGTTTAAATACACATTTCTGATAATGATTACAATACAAAATTGCAATGTGGTCAAAAGAATTGGAAGCATTTACTACCGAATCTGTTTCGCTTAATTGTCTGTGAAATAACCGTCAAATAATATATAAATAAATAAAACTACTTACTATTGTGCATTCCATTATAATATAGCTTCTTAAATGTGTACTAAAACAAATCGGCCACACTTAATCTTTAATATGGTGACAATTAAGCGAAATGGATTTGTAAAATTCTTTTGACCACATTGTAATTTTTTATTTTAACGAACATATAGAACGAAATACACATAGACCTGCTTCTTTCAAATAAATGTAATCATTGGTTGTTTTTTAACAGTCATTGGTTGTTTTTTGGCTTACAGAATCATATCTTGTGGTCGTTTTGCTGGTCGATCACAGTTTTCTTATATCCACACAAGTACACAGTACTTGATGTGACATCTACGCCTGGTTTAAGTGTCATCTCACCTCTTGATTTGAATGGGAAAGATAGGAAGAATCTGCACGCTTTTCAAGGCGTTATTGCGATACAGCGGTTAGGTTAACGTTAGGTTCTAACGACACCCCATGTGTGTGTGTGTGTGTGTGTGTGTGTGTGTGTGTGTGTGTGTGTGTGTGTGTGCATGTGCCGCACCAGTTTCCTGAGGAAGGCCCTCTCGGCGATGCAGCGAAGCACCGTGTCCGTGTCGTGGAGGACCGACACCATATCCAGGATGTCTGTGTCCCTCGCTCGGACCTCCACAGCCAGAGCACCCTGAGGAGCAGTACACACATGGACCTGTTGGAATCCATTGGAACACTACATTTTGTTGGATACATTGGCTATAAAATGCTATGACAGACAATGTTACACACCTGTCCTACAGCATACATACAGTCCTCTGGTTCCAAGATCTATGGGAACAAATGACAATCAAGCAGACCAAAAGTTAAATAAATATAATACATAGAACTAGTGATAGCACCGATAATGGTATCAGCTATAGGTAGCTAAAATAGAGTATATGCATCAGAAAATGTGCCATGTATTTCAGCTATTTTTACACTTGCATGTATGTCTCAAATAGAGTAAAGAATATCCAGTATAAGTCAACACGTATCATTGTAATACCCAAAATTAACCGTCAACATGTATTGTTCAGGAAAATGTGAGGAGTGGAGGAGTTCCCCTTATTGGCCAGTAATGAAAATAAGGTGGGCAAAGATGGGCATCCCAAAACCAAGCACTTTGATGTGTAGGAGTAGTTCAACACCCCTATGGTGTTCAGCATTGCTAAGAAAACGTCATAAACAGTACCTGGCTGATACGGTTATCCCAGCCCATCCGCTTCAGGCCTGCGGCGGCTAAGATGATGGCTGAAAAATCCTCCTTCTCGTCCAGCTTTTTGAGCCGTGTGTTCAGGTTCCCTCGCTAGAGAGAGGGGCAATGGACACTAAGGAACAATTAACACTGCTGGGAAAAATGCCTGGAAAACAACCATCTATGTTCATGGGCCCCAAACCCATGTAGCTACCGATCTTAAAGTACCGATTTCACTTTTAAAAATAGCAGGATTTTCCCCATCTGCCGTAGTACTGTCTTATCTTAGAATTTTAATTCACAGAAAATATGCAATGCATGCATTTTTATTTGTGTCGTCTGTGCGTGGTCAGTGATCCTTAGTTGAAATATCCTGGATTCCCTGTGTGGACATTTTCCATGACTGTAGGAACTAAAGGCTTGGCAGAAAGGATACGATATCTTTGAACTCTAGGTGGGGGAATCTCTTCTTCAGTTGAGCAGCCCGCCGAAGTGAACTGGTGCCGATCACGCTGAGAAAACCAAACAAATAAACATGATACACTACTACTTGCTATTCATTTAGCAGATGCTGTTACCCAAAGTGACTTTTACAATGACACATGTAAGTGAGGAGCAGGTAGGAGTTAGGCATCTTGCTCAGAGATGACTGCAGACATTGGGGTTCGAACCCACATATATGTTTGAAATGATGTAAAGCAAGTATAAGACACCTATTTTTGGGTAGTGTGTCGAGGGTTCGGCCAGCATTCTGGGGGTGAAGGACCACTGCATCATGGGGATTCTCTCGTCTAAGAAATAAGACAAGAAACAAATAGTAAAATAAGACCTGCCAGGATACTGTACAGACTTTGTTGTTGTTACACTTTTTTTTAAAATCCTTTACTTTTATTCTAGACACTTGTTATATTCACTTATACTCTATTGTGTGCGCAGCAGACTTACTTGAGTACAGCCCCAATGGTGAACCCTGGAGGCAGAGTGGTGGGAAGGTCCTTGAGTGAGTGGACAACCAGGTCGACTCTGTGGGGACGGCCAGAGAGTGTATAGACTCAATATACTATGTAACAATACAGCCATTCTCTGGTGCTCTTTGATCAAGCAGGCTACTGCATTAAAAGGTCCTGGGGAACATCAAAGGTTCACCCTCCATATATATACGCACACGCACAAATACACGCTTACTCATTCCTCTCCAAGGCATTCTCCAACTCTTTGGTGAACAAACTCTTCTCCCCAATCTTTATTTAAAAAGAAGGACATTTGTTTTTAGAATCTTGTAAAGCATGGAAAACACTCAAATGTCCTATGTGTAATTGTATACATATTATATATGTGCATCTAAAATCTAAAATAGCCACCCTTTTTCAGTTAGATATTATATATATACGTATATATATATATATTATATATATTATACATTATTACGTCAATAGCGTGCTCACCTTTGATAAAGCGGTGTCAAGGATTTTATCTCCAGTCGTTGTCATGCCAACTGAAATAACAGGGGAGCACATTTATGATTATTGAATGGAAACCTCAGTGGCGTAACATTGCGACAGTTTGTTAGACACTTCCTTGTAAACACACCATATTAGGTAATGAACAAACTGAAATTATCCTTACTTATTTCCAAGGTCACCTCGGGATAGAGTTCTTTCAATTTTTCTGCAATGCTGTCCGTCTGGATCCGAGCAAGCTGGTGAGAAAGAATACAAACCATGAACTGTATTTTATTTAAAAAAACATGAATTTCTATCTACACAGTCAGTGCAGAGCAATAGAAACACAACCACCAAATCAACCCCAGTTAACGTAGCCATGGGCTATCTCTGCTGACTGTGGAGGGGCTCCGCCTGCTGTATCTTCAGCGACAGAGAACGACTGTCGCGCATCAGATAATAATTCACATGCTACTGACACATTGGATCAAATAATTGAGGGCCCTTTAGTTTCAAATGAAAGGGCAGCAGCCCCAGACTGCGCGCCTATTTCCAAACATCAGAAGTCACAACGTGATCAAACTGAAATGGAGATAAATTAAGAATTAATTAATTAAAAGGTTACAAACTAATTCATATTCAGAACACATTAACAAACATGTACTGTACCTGGCTTTTGCGGGTTCCAATCCGAATGACTCGGCTAACTTTACCACTGCCATCCTGTCAGGGAAACAGTCATTCATTCAGAAATCTGTTCATCATTCATCATGAATCTGTCACTGGTTCTGGTGTCGGTACTACAGATTCCTACAACCCAAACTATATCTCTTCAAAACCTCTACAGTCTCTTACCCAGCTAGTTTGACAAAAAGATTGAAACAAAATTCCTCACCCTAATGTACTTGTAAGGACCTTGTTCCATAGTTTCACAACGGTCTTTTACGGCTGAAGCTCTGAGCGCTGGCTGCACTGTCTATTGTGCCCTGTAAGGATGGCTATGTCTTCGTAGGAAGCCGGGTTGTACTGTACAGAGCTGCTCTGAGCTGAGGTCATACAGCCCATAGACAGTTAAACAGTAGTCTTTTTAACCCCCCCCCCCCCCCCCCCCCCCCACACACACACACACACACACACACACACACACACACACACACACACACACACACACACACACACACACACACACACACACACACACACACACCTCCAAGATATCTCTGGTGTCAAAAGATAAGTGTGTGGATTTGTGAAGTCGGTAAAAGAAAAGAAAAGGCAGGGAGGGGTGGCTAGGGAGGGTCCTTAGTAGGCCTATGAGGTGTGGTGCCTCTATCTACTATCCCCACATGTCATGCTCATCTTCCTTTTCTTATGTAAAGGCTGCTTTAACCAAATGTATTGTGCAGTTAAGGACACAGCCAAAAACTAGGCCTATTTGTTTTGTCAATATTGCCCATTGAATCTGTATTAAACCAGCAAGAGGCTCTACAGTAGCAAACAAACGAATGTAGTTTTCACACATGAATTTATGCTGTGTACATTTAGGCTGTGTACATTATATTAAAATATTATTTTGTTAACTAATGATTATTTTAACTCAATTAATTGAAGGTTAATATTGCCCTAAACAACTTTAACAGTGTTGAAATTGTAGTTATTTTTGTGAATTTCGCCATACTTAAACATTCCTGGTCATGATTCTTATTTTGGAGCATTCTGTACCATACATTTCCCTATCACAACTATAACATCCTTGGTTAATAATAATTTAGTTGAGGTTGTTTTATGGCTGCTGTTAATTGAATAACTTCCCTCAAGTAAATAAACTGTTCTTTCATTGGGATAGTCAAACAGCATCGTTTGAATTGATAAACTATAACTGATTGTAACTGTAGCAGTCTTTGAGTATTTATTTCCCCGGGATAAATAAAGTCATCTTGAATCTTGAATCTTGAATCTTATGACGTTTCATCATCACTGAACTCTCTCATAATGCAACATAATGCAACATAACATAACAATCTATCAACACATACATTACATATCAAATATCGCCAGTGGCTAGTATATACTTATTGCAAGCTGGTCTTCAGATAGTCTGACAATACAGTGAGTCTATGCAATAGAAGCAGATACTATTAGTACTAGAAAAGTAGGCTAGGTTGGTATACAATATGGGATGTTGACATGAAATGGTTTAAATGCTTTGCCAACCGATTATTATACATGTCTATAAAACGGTTTTGACATGTATGTTAATTTCTTTTTTATGATTAGCAATTGCCTGTTTAATTCTGCACATTTACAAAACTAGAACCTTCAGCAAATACTGTAGATGTGCATGATTAGCCTTGGACATGGACACGGTAATGTTGTCCAACTGCAGAGCAGGACGCAGAAACAGACACAGCAGGTAGCCAATCACGGCCCTGCTCTACAGACAGAGCGTGTGGAAATGGCGCATGTCATCCACAGAGTGGAATGTGGTTCATGCATGGCGAAAATCACTAGGCCATATAAGTAATGTCATACCTCTGGAGTTGCTTCCACCGACATCTTGTACGATGTATTAGTGTTGTAAGGGTCAACCGCGGGTCTTTTTCAATACAGAACCCATTAAATGTCGCTAAATCCTTGGAAATGGTCAAAACGTTGCTACCGTAAACTTCCCCAATGAATGAAGGCTGACCCCTTGACGTCATTGAGCCGGCTCGGGGTCATTTCCCTGTTTTCCTGTTTCCGCTCAAAATGGATCGAACATAGCCAGCCACAATACATACATAATGAAGGATCTACGAAACATTCAGAGAAATTACTCAAACTAACATAAGGAGTTCAGTATGCATTCGATTCGAATATATGGATTCGATTATAGAAGACTTTTGTCACAGAGAGAAAATAGTATCACAAATGTCCCATACATAATAATAATCTTTTAGAATTGATGGTACAATATTAAAATGACGCTATTAAAAATATTACAAGTTAGCAAACGATATGTCTACAGGGCTCTACTATTAAGGAACTATTATTTACATGTAGAAATAACAATGTCTCCCCATAATGGCAAATCATTTCACGATTAATTACTAAACAATGACCAAAAAACCATTACTACCAACACAATAAAAAATATTCCAATGCTCCTATGCTTCCAAAATGGAGGCGGTCATTGCGATGTGACGTTGCATGTACAAGCCCTATACAAAATCTGTTGGATGGATACCCACTAATGATTCAAGTGGGACATCTTGTGTCTAAAAATGTTATTGCAGTGCCAATGTTTTTTTTTAAGCCATGGCAACAAATAATGGCAATTTCCAAATCCAAACTCAATTATAAAGTCATGAATACAGCTTGTAAACAAGGATTATGTTACTATCAAAGCTAATGAACAAAATGTTCAGTCATCTATGATCGCTGGGCTTTAAGAAAGGGTCCAAGAAATGGTGCATATTTCAATTACATTAATTGATCAATTTATATCATACGAGAAATGATCTAATTTATATAAAACTATAATCGTTATATTTAATTATATGTAGGTAAGCGTGAATATGAATATAAGTTGTTAGTCCTAGACAACAAGACCAACACGCTGAGGCCCACGTCATTGGTTGTGACGAGGTGGGCTGATCTCGCGCTGGGCTGATCTCGCGCTGCTCTTCCGGTGGAGACGTGGCTCTGTCTTGCTGCCATATTGAAGCTCTAGCTAACAATCAAACAACTTGGAGTCAACTGTTTATTCGCGATACGATATTGAAGTGTGACCTAAAATCACAAAAGCAAAAACTAAAGGAGTGCGGATATTGTTGTTTCACAGAGATACCCAAAATGGTGAGTGAATGTCCAGAGTCGTAGTTATTTCCTTCTTTTTATCGGGCCTAGCAATTATCATAACATTTGCTAACCTGACAGCAACCCTAGTTAACAGCGTAAATGACGCCAAATGACTTCGAATTGTTGAGCTAATTTGACCTTTCAGCATGACAACGACCAATGTAATAGGTTAAAAACACGGTGATTATCTTTATATTTCCAATGAGTGTATGGTTGTAAAGGAAGCAGAAGCTAACCGCTTGCAGTCTCTGCTGACGTTAACCAACGCTAGCTATCTAGCTACGATTCGTCATTAGCCTGAACCCTACTCACGTTAGTTGATTTCCTAGCCAATATTAGCCAATATTCTTTGTCGTTACCCGACAAACAATATTCAAAGTCGTTTCATGCCCTTTACTAAATGTTGTCTAAATATCCAACTTCCTTGATGTTTACGTTCGCCAAGTTCAACTACTAAACTAATTAATTTATATCAAGCTAGCTAACCTGTTCATGACATTCCGCGTCAGCTACTTTCCCATTATTAAATAATTATTCGTTAACTCGCACAATTAGACACACCGTTATTAGCTTTGCTGCATAATCAAGTTTCTAGTTTAACTTTTATCTGCTGTAAATGTGAAGGGAGGCCTGAAGAATTCACCTTTCTCTGTACGTGCAGGTGCTGTTGGCAGCGGCGGTGTGCACCAAGGCAGGAAAGGCCATCGTATCCCGGCAGTTTGTGGAAATGACTCGGACTCGTATTGAGGGTCTTTTGGCTGCATTTCCCAAATTAATGAACACTGGGAAGCAGCACACATTCGTGGAGACCGACAGTGTTCGCTACGTTTACCAGCCTTTGGAAAAACTCTACATGGTCCTGATCACTACTAAGAACAGCAACATCCTGGAAGACCTGGAGACACTCAGACTCTTCTCCCGAGTGGTAAGGAAATACCGACGTGGCCTTTTGTTTAGTTTATGCCTGTGGATATCGTGCAGCAACTGATTGTAACTGCTTCAGTCTGTGTGGAAGTTTTTCTGATAAAGATAATGAAGTTCTGTCATAACTATGTCTAATAAAAAATAATGCTTACTGTCCCCTTATCAGTGCACACTATCCCAACGACTTCTTATTGACTAAAAGGGTGTAGTCCATTATCATTGTCGTTTGAGCCAAGTAGGTTTTTAGATAATCTGACGATAATTAGACAATGTTAAGTAGATGTAAAATGGACAGAAACAATCAGTACTGATGCAAAATGTACAACATTGAGTTAATGTAAGATGCTAAAGGATTCTGCCCAAAGGATTACTATCATTTTGTAAACAAATTCTTGTCCACAAATTCTTGTCTTATTCTTCAGAATAAATGGTGTATAGTGCATATTAGAGTTTTTTAGAAACTGTATTTACATTCACAAAAGAAAAGGGGGACATTAGTTATAAGACAAGATGTACTTTATTAATCTCTAACAGGAAATTCAGGAACTGTTGCAAAGTAGTGGTTGAAAAAACTTGATCCAATATAATTATGTTGCCTACAGTGCATTTTCGCCACCTACTAACTGCCAGGCCCCTCCCTTATTCCTGGTTGCCTTCTGTTTCATCTTTGTTTATTCCCTGTCTCCCCATGCCTAGATCCCAGAGTATTGTCGCGTGCTGGAGGAAAGTGAGATTTCAGAACACTGTTTCGACCTAATATTTGCCTTTGATGAGATCGTAGCACTGGGCTACAGGGAGAACGTCAACCTGGCCCAGATCCGCACCTTCACAGAGATGGACTCCCATGAGGAGAAGGTGTTCCGTGCAGTCAGAGAGGTGAGGTTCCTAGCAACCAGGGAGGCAACTCGTCCACTAATTTAATTTCATTGAAAAACACAAAGCAAACATGGTTGACTCAATAATAACAAAATAAGATAATAACAACTGGACATAATGAAGAGTGGCAATGGGAATTGCAAAGAGATATATTTTAATAGAGCTTAATAGTAACTTCTCACAATACTAGGGCTGCCCCCTACCAAAGATTTTCCTAGTTGACTAGTAGTCGTTAGTTCAAGCCATTAGTTGACTAGTCGTCGCACGTTTATGAGATATTCATTTAATTATTCAAATATATTTTTGGGGCATCAGAAAATGGTCCGAGTTTCAGGGCTAAGAAAGAATGTTATAAGTAACATTATTAACACTGTGCTACATTACAAAGAAATACAGAACCATAATAATGAGCCTTTAAAATATACATTTAACAAGTGCACACACAAAGCGAGCCATCTGTTAACCACCAAAGATGGTAATGATTCTGAACGTGTCAATGATACTGACATGCAGTAAGCCAGGTCATTTAGCTTCCCCAGTCCCCACACTTGCATAAGCCTAAAAGCGTTATTTTTAGCTAGGCTATCTAACGTTAGAGTGGTCAAGTAGGGCTAGGCCATATGGAAAAATTTATTATCGCAATTATTATGGGTAATTTCACACAATATCGATAAACATCACAATATTCTTATGAATTCAGAATACCAGTCTGAACAGTCTAACTGAGGGTCATTACATTGAAGTATATGGACATTTTAAGTATGGTATCAGCCTAAAACTAGTTTTGCTTTCTCACTGATGTTTCAAACCTCATTTGGTCATTTTTTGGTCGTCTTACTGTAATTCATTTATACTATAAAACTGGTTGTCATGATAGTCATGAAGTAGATATCTTCATTTCATGACTATGCAATACCATTCAAAGACGATAATTATAATATTGAATTATTGCCCAACCCTAGCCGCCATGCTAAGTGGCTAACGTTACATATTTCAAATGATAGTTCATGTTTGAGGTTGACGAAAGATAGGTCAATGTTTTCCTGCAGAGTTTGCAGGTCACCTTCTTGGGGTCGTCCTTTACCCTCTCAAAATGATCCCACACATAGCCTACTATCTAGTAATAACCGCAACGCTAATGTCTGTGACCGTAACTGAGTGTCGCCACTCCCTGTGCCCGTCGTTTCACAATAAATGCTCTCGCGTTTCATATACGGTCCAGCCTAATTTTGACAAGTGCAGCTTCTTTTTTTCTTCTTCCTGCGACCATCCGATTAATGAAAACTTGGTCGACTAAAACTCTTCTCATTGACTAACGTTTGGTCAACTATTACAGGGCAGCCTACACGAGTTCAACATAAGAGCTAAAAACAATGTTTGTTCATGAGATGTTTGCTGAAGAAGTGAGGCTTAAAATATTTTGTAAGATGTCAAATCCTGTGAATTAATGTAAACTAATGAAAATTGGCTTTGATAACATGACCGATTCAAGTATGCCATCATTCTAATCTCAGATCCAGAAGTTCGACTATAGCCGAACTTCTGGGGGGAGACTGCACAGCACCGGAAACCGGAAAGTGCGAGAGGCAAAATTACGCATTGTTTCCTGTTTTGTTACAGATATATTCTTCCAGATTTGAGCTCATCTGCCTTAAGATTTGTGAGACTACGATCATTCAAAACAAAACAGATTATTTATCTAAATCTGATCATTTTAACTTCCTGTACATCTGATAAAATGTTGTGATGACTTGTCTGCATTGGCATGACAAGGATTTCAACCAATGTTTCCACTCCCCCTTATATAACGTCTGCAATGGGTAACAACTGGCCAGCATGTTTTGTTACTTTTGCAAGATCAAATCTGCAGGGATGTTTTTGTCCAATTCTAATGACCTGTTTTACTTTGAAATACACCACAAGAAAGTAAGATGCACCCTGAATTACATTATAAGTTGTTTTCAATAGGCCACGCCTATTGAATCACCCAAGTCGAACTTACCCTAATCATTCATGCTTCCTCATGATCCCCACAGACCCAGGAGAGAGAAGCCAAGGCAGAGATGAGGAGGAAGGCCAAGGAGCTGCAGCAGGCCAGGAGAGATGCTGAGCGCTCAGGCAAGAAGGTGCCGGCGTTCGGCGGCTTCGGCAGCAGTGGCATGACCAGCGTCTCCTCAGGATCCATCATCACTGACACCATCATGGAGCCAGAGAAGCCCAAGATGGCACCAGCTCCAGCCAGGTACACCGCTCACACAAAATGTCTCTTGAGAATCACGAGATCCACCAGGGATGGAGTCAGTATTATTGTTTATTGTCATGAAATATAGATTAATTTCTTTTTCAGCTAATTGTGTTTTATATATGGACATAGTACGTGGAAAATTCCACATTGTTGCCGTGATGAAGCATTTTCTGTTGTTGTCCTTGGGAGAGAACCAGAAAATGTGCCTTATAGTCGGTAGTTGTTGTAAGATAGGCTATCAAGTAGGGTTTCTTTTTGCAGACCGAGCGGACCCAGCAAGGCCCTGAAGCTAGGTGCCAGAGGGAAGGAGGTGGATAACTTTGTGGACAAGCTCAAGTCTGAGGGGGAAACCATTATGCCTTCTGCTGGGAAGAGAGGCTCAGATGCATCCAAAATTCTGCCACCACCAGTCAATGTAGAGAGGTAAGTCAAGCTGGCCTGTCAGGTCATATCCTCTTGTTAAGGTCTTTGCAGAGTAAAAATTAATATGGTCTGGCTACAATGAACTGGAATTTTAATCACTGAATGAAAGATAAATGGTCATATAAAAAATGAAAGCTACTACAGATGTAAATACATTTACAATGTTACGGGTTATGATGGTAATTTGTAAATAAATATTGAGAAACGGAAGCTACGTAAAGACGAGGAGTTGCTAATCTGTCTGTGTTCATCAGTGTGCACCTGCGCGTGGAGGAGAAGATCTCCCTGACGTGCGGCCGTGACGGCGGCCTCCAGAACATGGAGGTCCTGGGCATGGTTACGCTGCGCGTCTCGGACGACAAGAGCGGCCGCATTCGCCTGGTGATCATCAACAACGACAACAAAGGACTGCAGCTTCAGGTACTTGCCCCAGTACTGATTTAATGTCCACTGTTATTTTCCTTGCCCCTTTTTGTAGGACTTGTAGTACTTACCAACTTGAATGTAGAGATGTGCTGAATTGATTCTTATTGTTTTAATAATTTCTCAGGTAAGTTTCTCAAGTAGCTTTAGCTGCTCACAGCTTCAGAAATGTAAACATTTTCTTTTTCTGTTTCAAATTATAAAATGAATACTTATTATTGATTATTCTTAACCATTTGTCAGACATGCCCAGCACATTTAAGACAATACTTTTGTGTTTTGTATTGTGCTGTTTTGTATTGTCGTTATTTAACGAATCTGCTAAATTATCAATGGATTACTACTCGATAATCAAAACAATCGTTAGTTACAGCCCTAGAGTAATATCAATGTCCATCACCGTAAGCGATTTGTCAACGAGCATTGCAAACCTTTTTGTAGCACGGTAGTTTAGCGGCCGTCTTCTGATCTTGTTTCCTTCCTTCTGTTAAGACACATCCCAACGTGGACAAGAAGCTGTTCACTGCCGAGTCTGTGATTGGCCTGAAGAACCCGGAGAAGTCCTTCCCCCTCAACAACGACGTGGGCGTGCTCAAGTGGAGACTGCAGACCACCGACGAGTCCCTCATACCTCTAACCAGTGAGTCTCCAGCCCATGTAGAACACCAGCGGCTCATGTTGAGTTGCAAGCAGTTTGTGCTGTATAGCAACGTGGTCTTAATTTTGCTTGGTTAACTTCTAAATATGAATAGACACCAGACTTTTCTTTTGTAGGTTGTTTTTTGTGCATGCACATATTAAGACTGTTAAGATGCCCGTCTATACTTATTACCTCAAAAGGTGCACAGCATGCACCGCTGAGCCCAGCGACCGCTGAGCCCACGACCACCCCTTGTAGCACTGTTTCTTTCAATACAACTTTTAAAAACAAACATTGAGAATGTCATTGTTCAAGCTTCTCTATCTACACAAGAGCAATGAAAAGATTGCCAAGATTACAGAGACAACGAAATGCAGTTTACCTAACCAGAAATGCAAAATAATCTGTATTTTATGTACATATGTATAGTGGAATATATAATAAATAAGATATAGCAGTATGAACAATGAGTAAGTACAAGTAATGCTAGTAGTAGATGTTATATACAGAATAAGGTATGAGGTAGATATAAATATGGTAAATACACTATGGACAAGCAGTATAAATATGAGTTCACTATAGGTGAGGTATGGACAGTAGTATATATATATTGGCTGGAGGAAGGTGTGTGGTGATCCGGGGTGGAGGGGGGATAGGTCACTGGAGGAAGCTATAGGGGCTAAAGACAATTATAACACTCATAATTATAACACTCATAATTATACCCATTGTGATATTATACCCATTATGCGCACTCATAAAAATGTTGTTGCACAAATGAGGTGTTTGTGTGATTTTGCGCCCTATGTCCTATATCCAAAGTTTCAGAATGTTTTCCTCCATCGGGGTGGCGGGGTTTTTAACTTTGACCGCAAATTTTAGCGCCCCCTATGGGCGAAGTGGTTTTAGACGTGGTTTTCCGGGATACATATGTGTGACAAATTTGAAAACTTTTGACCAGTCAAAGGCTGAGATATGGGCGTTTGAAATTAAAAATATTAATAATAAGAATCCGCACAAAAACCATAGGTATCCACAGATACTCGTTATATACGTAATAAGGATGTATTATAAAAAAGACAATTGCACAATTTAAAATGAACAAAATGTAACTCAAACTAGTAACATGTACATATGACACCAGACTGCTTGTCATTTCCAATGCATTTGTCCGTGCCTGGGATTCTCACGTTTCTTGTCTGTGGTTTACAGTTAACTGCTGGCCTTCAGAGAGTGGCAACGGCTGCGACGTCAACATCGAGTACGAGCTCCAGGAGGAGACCCTGGAGCTCAACGACGTAGTCATCACCATCCCCGTACCGTGAGTACATCACTCCTCATGTGGGTGTGTTTCTCAGCGTTCTGCACCTGCACTCCGTAGATGACTGCACTGTCTAGAACACATTGGACATGCCAAACAGAGGGCATTTTTTTTATTAGGGTTAACTAGTCATTGTGGTATTTTCAAATTCTGCAAAAATGCCTCTGAGACAGACATTGGGTAATGCATGCACAACTGGTAATAATAATATAACTACTCAAAAACGTCTGAAAGTAGTGTTTGCATACTTACATGCTTTTACAAGTTTCTTTTTATTGGTGCATTTCCAGGTCAGGCGTGGGCGCCCCGGTAATCGGCGACCTGGACGGGGAGTACAAGCACGACAGCAGACGGAACATTCTGGAGTGGTGTCTACCCGTCATCGACTCCAACAACAAGAGCGGCAGCTTGGAGTTCAGCATCGCCGGGCAACCCAACGACTTCTTCCCCGTCAACGTGTCCTTCGTGTCCAAGCGCAACTACTGCGACATCCAGGTGAGTTTGGACGCAGAGAGACACATGCCCTCTTTTGCACAACATGTGGTGTTTTGACATCAATGGTGTAGTTGGAAGGCAGTGAAACCCTTAAGACCAAATACAATCCCGACCCCTAAAATCAAACCACCCAGGCACACGTTGTGGAATTACTATATCTGATTGGTTTAATGTTAACACCAGTGCATATTTTGTAATTGCCACAAATTTTATTTTGTAATTAGTCAGCAGCAGTACTTCCGATAACTTGTTTTAACACCAGAGATGGCGGCTGTCCCTGCTGTTTTGTGTGTATGCGGTTGTGCAGCGTTGCCTCGTGATGAAAGCTCTGACGTGCTAATTTGTTTTCTTTCTCCCTCCCTGCTGCAGGTTGCCAAAGTAACTCACGTAGATGGAGACAACTCTGCTCGATTTTCCTCAGAAACCTCCTTTGTGGTCGATAAATACGAAATCCTGTAAGAAAATGTAAACAAAATTTACAGTTCAAGAAAAGAGTGAACGCAAAAACAAATCTACAACACCAACAACAAAATGAAGTCTCTATTACCGAGATCAATTGAGGAATCTGTATGTGTGCCCGCCCTGTATACCGTTTTCAGAGACTGTGTACATCTACAGGGCTACAACAAGCCTCTTCTCTCCCACCCCTCCCCACCCCCACCCTCTCCAAGTGGTGGGGGTGGGCCACTGATGTATTTATATGTTTGTATGAGAGAATATCATCTATATATAAAGAGTGAAAATTGAACAGGTAAAACAAGTGATGAGTAATAATGATAACGACAAATGATAAAACGACAACAAATGCTGTTTCCACTGAAAACTGTAGAAGAGACTGTAAGTAAAGAGTGACTTTAGGGGTGTTGTAGAGTGACGGGAGGGGGAATTAAGCGATGAAGTCAGAAGTCTATTGGTGTATGAATACCACAGTAGATGGGGACATGCAGCGGAAGTACAGGAAGTTGTCTTATAGCCAGCCCACCCTATTAAATGTAAAAAAAAAAAAAAAAAAACTTGCCTAATCTCCTTTCTATTTTTTTCCCCCTTATTTTGCGCGCTCATCCTGAGATACCAAGTGCTGGAAGTTCACAGATCCCAGAAAGTCATGCTTCCTCACTTTTCTTCTGTCCTCGATATGCAAAGCGCCACGTTGCAATGGTTGCTGGGTAAAGTGGATCTTGAAGGTTTTTTTTTTCTACTCCAGATTTTCTTTTTTGTAAGCTCAAAATTATAGACGTGTCAATCATTATCTGCCTGTCACAGTTACAATGCTATGTTCTCCTCTTTTGCTGTTTGGATAATTGTATAAAGAAAAAAGAAACTTTCTTCTGCCCCCCGCCCCATAACTGGCTTTTGAGTGGTAGTGTACTTTTTAGCTGGGAAATCTACTAGCAGCAAATGGTTGTATGTTTAATCTACCATCTGAATATTTCATCAGCAATACTGTCACAATGGATATTTTTATTGTTACTTGGCTACTTTTTACTTTGTTTCCCTGTATAAAGTTTTGAAGTATAATTCTCAGTACAGCTAATCAGAATAGGTGAAAATGATTTAAAGCAAATTTGCATTTGAGATATTAAGGGATTCTTTGCCGCATGTAAAATGTTGGAACTACCGGGCAACGTGTTTTAAATGTTGCTGAGGTTGTTTACGACCAAACAGCCTGTTCATGACATAGTAACTTGTCACCACTCCCTTATTTCCGGATATCTTTTAGATGAATGGGTCTCCGCGTCATTCACAAATGTCTATCATATCCTATATGTCCCGCCATTAAGCCTTTTACGAACATCCCATCCCAGTCCACAAGCGTGAAGCCGAAAGCATATCCAATCGGCTTCCTTCCCAGTAGACACTAGACCTGGGCTAATATGTCTGAAGGATGTTTCGGCGAGATGGTAGAGTTCGCCCATGTTCCTCTGATGTTCTCGTTGAGCCACTCCAGTCAGACAGTTGAAGTAGGAAGTCAGTGCATAATAGAGGTGTTGGCCACCAACGTTGACCATTGGTAATGCCACTCGGCACTTAACATGTACACCACAGTGCAGTACTTAAAGGGACGGAAACTCTGCCACTGATCTTCCTGGTCTCATCCTCCTAGAATATAATTTGTTTCCAATTGTCTTCATTGTTCCAAACACACAACACTTCTGGTTTCATATTTTCTGTTTTTATTTTGTATTTTTTTCTTTGTTCTCCCCAAATTTCAATTTAGCAAATGGTTGTGTGGATGTGGGGTTGAAAAACAACTGGATTGAGCATTTTTAACAATTACCATGGGGAATCTTAACATTCCAGTGTACAATTAGAAAATGACAAGAATCTTTAACAGAATAAAAAATGTATTGTTAAAAATGCAAGTGTTTTGTTTTTCTGCTGAAAAAATATGTTTTGTTTTTCTGCTGAAAAAATATAATAGCTAATAACTAATTGTGTTGCAATTATTTGGAAAATAAAAAACCGTATCAATTCAAGGACCACAAGCCAATATATTGATAGAGCAGCATTTACTTTCACAAGCTGCCTTCACATTTGTATACATTATATATTATGATTACTATCTCTATTACGAAATGGTATTCCGCTACATTGACTAACTATTCTAAGCATTGGAAATAGTGTATCCATAACATTGTGCTGTCCAGTTATTCACATCTTTTTTGGTTCCTGCTTGAGAATGTTGGCAGTGCATGGCTTTACTTTATTCCAGTTCACTGGTTCAAAAGAGTGATTTGAAACCAACAGGTGGAACATGGTGACAAGAAATGTCTATTTCCAAATCCAAAAGAAAGCATTGTATGACCTTATGCCTGATTTCTCCTTTTTTTTCCCCTGAACCAGTAATGCTAAATGTGATCTTATTTGTTTTAAATCTTGTTTGAGTATGGGAGTTGTTGACTTATCCTAAGCAACGTGTCAGGCCTCTGACATGATTCCCACCCTCCGATGCCCCGCAGACAAAGCCTTTCACCATCAGGGTCATGGAGCACAGACTAAACACCTCTGGATGACTGGGTTGTAGATCTTACATGTATGACTCATGAACACCCACCCCCGCCTTTTATTTTACTGCTGATGTGCAGCTTTACTGTGGGCCCTCTAGATCTCACACATGGGCTTGGAACATAAGGGAGTTAATACCATCTCATGGTTTTACGTATGTACATATGGCATTTGAATGCCCTTGAGAATCAAACTTCCTGCTAACGTATATATGTGTCCACGATGACGCCAATGTTTTGTCTATGTTCCTAGTTCCATGTAGTTTTGTCAACACATAACACCCAACACACTTGATCCTTGATGGAAGGGGAGGAAAGCCACATCATATTTTCCAAGCAGCATTTGTGTGTCAACTGTAATGAATGGGTGTGTTTTGATGTAATTGCCGTCATTATTTCCCACCCATTTCCAGTAGACTTACTGGGAGATATTTGTAGTATCAGGATCAAACCGATACTTTCAGTGTCACAGCTACATGACTGCCAAAGTGTGAACAGTAATGTTTTACCCAGAGAGAGAGAGAGAGAGAGAGAGAGAGAGAGAGAGAGAGAGAATCTTGTCAAAACAAGATATTGAAAGAGGTGCCTTTTGGCCTGTTTTAGTTAGAAACTCTTGAAAGCGAGGTGTGTATGAGCCAGTGTGTGTTTTATATATATATATATGTGTATAAAAACATGTAGACTGGTGAAGCTAATTGGAGGGTGGTTTAGTCAAATCCCATTCTTTGTGTGACTCAACAGATGGGCGAGGTTGAATGATGGGTCAGAGGGGGCACGGGCAGGAGGATTTAACAGCACCCTTATTTGGAGTTTTGGGGGGGTTGAGGGGGGTTTAAACCAGGAGGAGCAGGGGGGGGGGGGGGTGTTAATAGCAGCCCTCCAGTCATAAAAAGAGGGCGTGTCTACTTCACGAATGAATGAGCAGCCAGATAAGCTTTGAGCCTGCTGGCTTTGTAAAAAAAAAAAAAAACGATCCAGCAGGAGAGAGAGGGGAGCGTCGGGCAAAGACAATAGACTCAACAAGACACTATTATCAGAGAGGCACATTAACTCACACAGTCTCTCAGTGCACTCTGGTCTGTCAGCCGGGGCTGCACTACAACACTGTCTATAGTCCGGTAAACCAAGGGCTGTGCTACTTGTGGTGACTTGGACTGTCATCACATTGTTATATGGGTTTTTGTTCTGGCCAGTTTTTGGTGAGTTGTTCTGAGTGGATTTTATCTGGATCTTCCTCTGGATTTAAGGATGATGCTGAAAAAGGTGCGCTTCAAGGTATGATTATGATTTGTTGTGATTATGTGGTGTTAATACCTTGTTCAAGTATAGTTAATGATCTGTCTACACAGTAATAATATACAACTTCTCTTTAGTTTTACATTGAGTGAATGAAGAATTCAAACTGAATATAACTGAACTGATATCCAATTCCCACTGGAATTTTCATTAATTGCAGAACCGGCTAATCAAAAATCAGAAGGTGTCTTAATGTCCTCAGTGATCCTAACTTTTCCCACATAATATCTAAGTTTCCTTGAACCACCATTCAAATCACTCATAGACCCCCATCTTCTGTCGATACTCAGCAATGATCCCCATGCAATATCCATGCATGTTTCTCTTAAGAACTTCAGTGGTAAGACAAAAAGCAAAAGCATCTTCCAGCATTCTCCGGGTTGGATGTTGCCAAAATGCAACCACCAGCTGGTGCTGGTGCTGGCTAGTATAGTCCATGTGGCGACGCTGAGATAATTACAGCACAAGGATCTGCTCTGCTGAGCCAGGACAGCAGCAACAGCAGCCAGAGATAGGACACAGAAGGATGAACCTCACAGTAGAATAGATACAGCGTACACCTCATATATATATATATATATATATATATATATAGCTGACGTGATGAAATAAAACACATATTGAGATCTATTCTAATCTATAGGCCTCAGCTATGCATCAGGGTCAGGTAGGGTGGTGTTATTGTAGAGATGTTACAGTCGTTCTCGCCTCATTATGGCTCCACCTTGGGGGTGGTGGTCAGATGAAGAGGTTAATTAACCCGTGAAAACACAGATCCCCAGGGTCCTCATCACTCTGTTGGAAACAGCAGGGAATATGTGTCTCACCACTACTACTGTCACTACTGTGTCAAGTGTCAGAACAGATGCGAAACCCTGACAGCTGGTCTTACTGGCAGAGTCTTCTTTCAAATATGTCGTTTATTGTGAAAAAATAGTGAAAAACACATTTCCATTCAACATTTTTCATTCAGTGACTTGGCATTAATTCACATGTTTCTTGTGTACATGCACACACAAAGTGACAATCAATTATTAACTTGGGAAACCCTTGCGGTTTTATACATTAAAGCATAGTGCAGTAATAGTTCACCTGCATGTATTGATTGCTCAAACATGAATATTGTATATATATATATATGTGTGTGTGTGTGTGTGTGTGTGTGTGTGTGTGTGTGTGTGTGTGTGTGTGTGTGTGTGTAAACCCTTCTTGAATAATGATGTAATGTTTTCCTGTTCTCCTCAGCACAGCGTCCAATGTAATTTAAGTATAAATGCACTTCTTATTATTC
>OOFB01007997.1:3497-22881 GCA_900323305.1 Trachyrincus murrayi | reverse complement strand
CAGCAACATAACTGGTCTCTCCTCTGCTGGTCCACCAGAAACGTGAACCACCACCTGAGAGTCTGAGACCACCCCAGACAGGGGGTGGGTATAGTGTATACCAGCAGGGTATAGTGTATAGCAGCAGGGTAGTGTATACCAGCAGGGTAGTGTATACCAGCAGGGTATAGTGTGTATACCAGCAGGGTAGTGTGTATACCAGCAGGGTATAGTGTATACCAGCAGGGTAGTGTGTATACCAGCAGGGTAGTGTGTATACCAGCAGGGTAGTGTGTATACCAGCAGGGTAGTGTATACCAGCAGGGTAGTGTGTATACCAGCAGGATATAGTGTATACCAGCAGGGTAGTGTGTATACCAGCAGGGTAGTGTATACCAGCAGGGTAGTGTGTATACCAGCAGGGTATAGTGTATACCAGCAGGGTAGTGTGTATACCAGCAGGGTAGTGTGTATACCAGCAGGGTATAGTGCAGGGGTGTCAAACTCATTTTAGTTCAGGGGCCACATACAGCCCAATTTGATCTCAAGTGGGCCGGACCAGTAAAATCATAGCATAATAACCTATAAATAACAACAACTCAAACATTTTCCCTTTGTTTTAGTGCAAAAAAGTACAAGTACATTCTGAAAATGTTCACATTTAATGAACTATCTTTTTACAAAACATTATGAACAACCTGAAATGTATTAAGGAAAATAAGTTCAATTTTAACAATATTATGCCTCAGTTCATCATTTACACATGTGCATTACAACTTACAGATCACAGCGTCTCTACAAAGGCACAAAACATTTAGTCACAGGTATCTGGAACTGAACAATATAGTATTTTACTTCATGAACAAAACAACTTGTCAAGTATTTTAAATTTACATTCATTTCCACATCTGTGTAGTAATCCTGACCACCTGAACTGACACCACACCATACAAACTAAACTGACACCACACCATACAAACTAAACACCACACCATACAAACTAAACACCACACCATACAAACTAAACACCACACCATACAAACTAAAGTGGCAACTTTTTTCCCGATCATTGTTTGTATGTCCAGCACTCCGACCCTGTCCAGACCGAGTATGGTTTGATGCACACGACTCCTGCAGCCTTCAGCATGTCTTCACTAACTCACCCTCACAGTATGGTTTGATGCACACGACTCCTGCAGCCTTCAGCACGTCTTCACTAACTCACCCTCACAGTATGGTTTGATGCACACGACTCCTGCAGCCTTCAGCGCGTCTTCACTAACACCCTCACAGTATGGTTTGATGCACACGACTCCTGCAGCCTTCAGCATGAACTCACCCTCACAGTATGGTTTGATGCACACGACTCCTGCAGCCTCCAGCATGTCTTCACTAACTCACCCTCACAGTATGGTTTGATGCACACGACTCCTGCAGCCTTCAGCGTGTCTTCACTAACTCACCCTCACAGTATGGCTTGATGCACACGACTCCTGCAGCCTTCAGCGTGTCTTCACTAACTCACCCTCACAGTATGGTTTGATGCTGATGCTGTTTCTCTAGCAATAAGGTGGCTAGATTTCACTGCTGCATCACTGATATCTCGGCTACGAGTAAAAACAGACTGCTGTCTCTTCAGACCCGCTAACAATTCATTTATCTTCTCTCTTCTCAGTTGTCCTTGCAAGCTGTTGTATTTCTCGCCATGATGAGTCTCATAGTGGCGCCGAATATAAAATATATATAAAACACTGACTTTGAATATGATCTTCTTTGAGCACCGAAACCTGCTGCGAACACACCAAGCACACAGGTTTCCCATTCACCTCTGAATGAATAGGAAACGGTCCATTTCTCTTGGAAAACTCCACACTCTGTGTCCACTTTTCTCCTTTTTGACAACGACATTTGGGTAATGAGGGTGCCACTCAGTGTAATGTTGACAGAAAACACGTAGAATAGATTATTTCCCCCGCAGCGCCAGCATGAACAGCTTGCTTGTTTGACAGTGTTGTGTGCGACCCCCAGTGGACAGATATGAAATAGCAGTTGCTTTTATTGAAAAATTGCAGTTAATGCCGTGTCGTGTCGTGTAGCGAAGGGGGCGTGTCGTGTAGCGAAGGGGGCGTGTCGTGTAGTGAAGGGGGCGTGTCGTGTAGTGAAGGGGCGTGTCGTGTAGTGAAGGGGGTGTGTGTGTGTAAGTCGCTATGGAGATGCAGTGTCAACAAGTCTGCCAGTGAGGAAGCGTTACTGCAGCAGGCCTACCCTTCGGATGGTTTAGGAAGATAAATCAGACCTCGATAATGAGTCAGTTTTTAGGGCGTCGAGATTGTGTTGAAAGTCTCAGAAAAGACCTGATCGATCTCCAGGGCGCTATTGTTGAGGTGTTCTCCAGGACGGGACCCGTACGCTATCCCTCCTGGAAGTTCCCGGACAAGCTGTCCTGCGAACTGGATCTGGTGTCTCTGCTGGAACAGTATGACCACATGGAGGGGGAGGATGAATTCAACCAGCATTCCCACATTGTATTGCTGGAGCTGGTTATTGACAGGTACATGTCTTAACATCTCATCAAATTATGAAATAAACGTTCAAGGCCATAATGATGTGTTTCTCTCCCTCTTGAACAAGACTACTGCTTCTGCTGCAGAGTTTCAATCTTTATACCGTGAGGTTGAGGAGCGGACAGAGCAGAGAGCACAGTCAGAAGAAAGGATGTGTGTCTGTTGGTCTTGTCGTCAGACTTTATTGGAGTAATTTAATTCAACTCGCTAACCTAAAGGTACACCAAACATTTCTTATCCTACCTTATTCATAAACAAAACATATGCGTTTGATTGTTGAACTGTACGCCCGTTCCTTTAACAGGACACATGTAAAGAAACTAAAACAAACGGAGAAAAACCACACACACCACCTGATTGTTCCCAGATACCATCTTCACGTGCGTCTGTGTTGTCTTCTTCAAGTTCCTCTCACTCCTCTGATGGAGTCAAGGCTACCCCTCCCCCCGCTACTCCTCATCTCCCTCCCTCCCCCACCGTTCTTATAACTCCCCTCGCTACTCCTCATCTCCCTCCCTCCCCCACCGTTCCTACAAGCCACACCCGCAACGTCAGCAGCCAGACAGTGGAGTGGTCTCTGGTCCCCTGTGATGCCTGTGAGGGGGTGCAGGCTGTTTTGAGGCAGACCGGGGTCTGTCTGGTGGAGCTGTGTCAGGACGAGGGCCTGCCCTCGGCCCTGCGGCCCCTCTCGGAGGACGTAGAGCCGGGCCGCCTGACCGCAGGCGACCTCACCCGGTGGGCCAGAGAGCAGCGGAGGGACCTGGGCCGGCTGGGGAGACACCTGAAGGAGGTGCGGGGGACGGTGCGGCCCCTGACCGACAGGCTCGCCGTGGTCGATGAAGAGCGGGAGGAAGCCAGGTCTCTGGCGGAGAGAGCGCAGGATGACGCGAGGAAGGAAACGGAAAAGCACCGAGCCAGCAAACGCCAGATGGAGCTTTCACTGCGGGAGGCGCAAAGGTCCGTGAAAGAGACAGCGAGGAGGCGACAAGAGGAGCAACGACAGCTGAAGAGAAGTACAGTGACGTCACCTTCTATGATAGAGAGAACCGATGCTGTTGGTTTGAAGTTTCATGTTTAATGGATGCTTTGTTGCAGCTAATTCCACCTTAGAAGACCACAACTCTAGACTGAAAGAAGAATTAGCTGCACAACTTGGAAAGTTAAATGCACTGGGTAAGGTATTCAAGGATCATCATATTTGTCTTATGATTTTAGGTTTAATGCTATGTTTCATATTTCCTGGTAGAGTGTGAGAAAGTTGGTTTGGTGGAGACCGTGGAGGCCTTGCGGACAGCTGAGGAGGCCCACCTCAAGCTGCAGGGAAGGACCCAGCTACTGGAAAGTCAGATGGCTGACACGCAACTCCGTCTCAACAAAGAGTGTTCCAAGTACCAGAGCGCTTGCTGTCAACAGGAGGTCAGCGTCTCCACCGGCCTTGAAATCATCTTAAAAACCATCATGATTACTTTGAAGCGGTTAAGTGCATTCAGTCAGTGTTCAGAGACATCAGTCAAGCGTATGATTGTCAGACAATTGAATATACGGTCGAACCTAGAAAACTGCTCCGTGGTGACTGGATGGTCATGAGATGTTCCGTGGAGGATCATAACGGTACCCGATGCTCCGTCCAGTCCATGCAGGCCGAACAGAAGTCCCTGGTGGGGAAGATGGATGCTCTGGCCCAGGGGCGGGAGGAGCTGCAGAACCAGCTGGGGGAGAGTAAGGAACGGCAGAGCGAGCTCCAGCAGCAGCTGAAGCGCCTGACGGAGGAGAAGAAGCAACTGCTGGATCAGTCTGCGCCCCAGCAGGTACTACGATGTCGGTGCATAAACAGGACAGGCAGACAAGAAACACAACAAACACAACAAACAAGTGCAGTTACAAATGTTAACCGTTTTTTGACCAGATGCTCACCATCTATGTAAGGCAAAAAAGATGTAGTGCATCGTAAAACAGTTTACAGGCTAAAAGGAGTTCAGTAGTTGGATAGGGGTAGGAAGAAGCTTGATATCACATGCTGGGTCCTGTACCTGCTGCCTGAGGGGAACCCTAACCATTGTCTGTCTACTGTGGATGCTGTAATACATGGTTAGATCTCCCTCTTCTTCCACAGGTCTTATGCACTGAGCTCCAGAGGGAAAAAGACCGGCTGGAGACCCACATGGACGAGCTGAAGAGCAGCGTGGGCCGTCTGACCAGAGAGGTGCAGGACCTCAGCCACAGGGAGAGACTGCTGGTTGCCTTTCCAGAACTCTCCTCCATGCACCAGTCACCGCCTCAGAGTAGAGTCCTGTTTCATTCATCTTTATTTTCCATCTCTATCCATCTCTATAAAGTAGCACCGCCTCATAGGCAGGATCCTATGTACAGACAGATAGATACATTGAGTATCTATGTACAGACAGATAGATACATTGAGTATCTATGTATCTATGTACAGACAGATTGTTTATTCGTTTATTCGTTTATCTGAGATCATCACGCAGGCCTTCTCAACCATAAAGAAGTGACATTTTATATCCAAAATAATTAAACTTTGTGTTCTTCCTGTTCATCATTTCTACTAAATATAAACTGTATTGTTGTATCTCTCTAGGCACAGGGAATGTGCTTTTCGATATGGAGCAGCAATTACAGGCCAACCACATTCGAATCCACGTCCTGGAAAAGGAAAACGCAACTCTGCACAACAGCCTTGTGAAACTAAAGGAAAGATATGTTACCATGGTAATAACATGTTGTTTACCAACGTGTCTCCCTTCTGACCCACTATTGACACATGACCTGTGATGACTGAATGTGATGATGATAATAATAATATTATAATATCACTAATACTATCATTATTGGCAGGACTCCTCACCTGAAGAACTTAGGAGCCAATCACCACAAAGCACACCTTCAGGGGACCGTCAGCGGTTGTGTTCACTGTAAGTCCTCAGTGATGATCGTGTGGTTTGTTGCTACAGTACACCATGTCCTGACCGCTCCTCGCACCTCAGGCAGGGCGGAGCAGCACGGCTGGAACACGACACGAGGAGGGCCGCGGGTGGAGGGAGTGGCCCAGAGTCTATTGGGTGGTGGGACGGTGCCGCCTCCACCACCGCCTCCTCCTCCTCTTGCTCCACTCCTCTTGTCTCCCCCTCCTCCCCCTCCTCCCCCCTGCTCCAGAACAACACAGGAAGCAGAGGAGGTTCAGTGAAATCAAAAACGTATGGTCAAACACGCCACGCCTCCCTGGCACGCCGTGCGGCCGCTAACCGCAGGGATAGGTGAAGCCCATCTGTATGTTTTACATCCCCACCTGCCACACTAACTATGTTACTGTAAATATGTCATCTGCTACATTAACTATGTTACTGTAAATATGTCATCTGCTACACTAACTATGTTACTGTAAATATGTCATCTGCTACATTAACTATGTTACTGTAAATATGTCATCTGCTACATTAACATATGTTACTGTAAATATGTCATCTGCTACATTAACTATGTTACTGTAAATATGTCATCTGCTACACTAACTATGTTACTGTAAATATGTCATCTGCTACACTAACTATGTTACTGTAAATATGTCATCTGCTACACTAACTATGTTACTGTAAATATGTCATCTGCTACATTAACAGCACATTACCATTTTGTGTCAATTGTGTTTTTATATATAAATTGAATTATCAGTTGTATCAATTGTATTTTTTATCAGTGTCTCATTTTATTTTGTGTAATTGAGTTTGTCCAAAATGGTGTATATCTTAATTGGCTATAAAAATGATACGACACATAAAAATACAGAACTCCCACTTTTACTTACCTCATAGGATGTCATGTCGTGTGTAAATGTTCTGAAGTTGCATGTGGATACCTCTGATGGGGACACAGTGAACATATTGTGAAGAGCTCTATTAAGTAGCTGTGTGTAATGGTGCAGTAAGAATGACTGGCGTCAATAAATGAAATGTTACCAAGCTGTGAATGTGATCACATCATAACGTGATCAGCAGGCCAGCTCCGTAAGGGCGGCTCAGCCTCGAATGTCACACAGACAATGGCTCGCAGGCGGACGGCAGATTGATTTTCAGGCTACTCTGCTGTGAAATGACGTTGCCATGACAACCTAAGCAACAACAGCATCCATGTTGACATTCATGCATGTCTTTCTGTTTAACCCTTTGGAGCCATCCGTCAACAATGTGTCAGGAGAGCACACACACACATTTTCCTGGAAGTTAAATGTTCCTGTGCGTTATATTTTGAATTTCACTTCCACATAACATCATGAATAATATTCTCAACTGTAACCTGATTCTATGACAAGCTTGGAGTCAAATTTACAAGAGCAACAAATCTCTAATTACTCTGTCTCTGTTGTTGACTTATGATCAATGTATTAAACTATGATCAATGTATTAATCTATGATCAATGTATTAAACTATGATCAATATATTAATCTATGATCAATGTATTAATCTATGATCAATTGATCATTGTATTAATCTATGATCAATTGATCAATGTATTAATCTATGATCAATGTATTAAACTATGATCAATGTATTAATCTATGATCAATTGATCAATGTATTAATCTATGATCAATGTATTTAACTATGATCAATGTGTTAAACTAAACGTTTTTACAAACAGACATATAGGCTTTTGAATGACTGAACCCAATATTTAGTTGAACACATTTCTCAAGAGGTTAATCCCTGAAACGGGTTAGCTGCATCATCAAGCATGTAATGTCTTAGGATTCCTTGTGTCATTAATAATTATAAAACTAACATTAATCCTATTTTGTGGATTTAGTGTTGGAAATCTTAATCACCTCACTCGGTTGACATATGGAGATTACACATGTATATGTATATGTATATATATGTATATATATGTACTTGTAATGTGACAAAGCAACAGTGAGTAAAGTGTTTGATGACATGATATATATATATATATATATATATATATATATATAATATATTGTGTGACGATACAAACACAAGTTCTTTGAGGTTCGCCGTCAGACTGCTGCATGATTTTGAATGATGCTTTAAAACATTTATTTAGCAATACAGTTTGAACTTTATACAACAACAGAAAGTTGAGATTTCAATGTGCGATTACAGAGAGTAGTACTGGTAAGTAAGAACTTACTTATAACTTGCTTGCTGGCACAAGAGAGAAACAGCGCTCTAAAGAGGTGAAGCAGTGCCAATACACACTCACACTGTTCAAATATGGTCCTTTGAAACTGGCTTTGTTTTACTATTTAGACCAAAGTCCAAATACATTGTTTTATGATGAACCGTCTATGATGTGGTACAGTTGCTAGATGCTAATTTCATTTTGGTTTGTAATTTAAAAGACTGTAATGATATCATGTTGAAGTGTGCTAGTAAATACAGAACAGATAAAACACTTTGGAAGTCACTCCCACCTAAACATTAAGGCCATTGGTTTCTGTGTATCACAACTAAATATCCATCACACACATATATGGATAATGTAGAAAGAGTGATGTTATTAACTGGGTCCATCCGGGTTGTAGAGGGGTCAGGGGTCAGGGCCGTGGATGAGAAACACAACTAGACAGAAACAGTTCAATTAATCAAAAACAAACAAAAACACAAACAAGCTGAAGTGTGTAGTTCATCATACTGCGTGTTGGCGTGTTGTCGTGTTGTGTGCGTGTTGTCGTGTTGTGTGCGTGTTGTCGTGTTGTGTGCGTGTTGGCGTGTTGTGTGCGTGTGTCCATAATCTAGGTCAGCCGGGAGGACTGCAGAACATCTGTCGGATTACGGATGCTGCGAAGGGGGATGAGGAGGAACCACGGCTGATAGTTTGACATCCATGAAGCAACAGCTTCGTGCCCACACAGAGACAAGAAGGTTTTAATGATGTGTGGGAAAACTCAGGAGATGAACTCAATGTTGAGCATATAGTTCTCAGAGGGGTCACGGGATGAGAGGGATTAAAACAGGGCTTTAAACAGGGACTGAATGGCTGATCACTTGTCTAATTAGGTGATGATACGCGAGTGTGTGCCGTAAGACAGACTTGTTAAATCATCTGTGAAATTATAAAAGGAAAAAAGATGTTGTATAAAAATAGTATAACGTTTATCATACTTGATTAAATAAAGTTTTGGGGGAGAAACACGAGGAAGGACAACACATTTCAACCAAGAGAAAGAAACATGATTCTTTCTCAAGAGAATCAATGTGAGCGCAAAGCCTCCAATTAGGGAAAATCAAGACCTATAATTTAAGCAAAACATGCTAGAAATTAAATAATGACGAGTAGAAAATGTAACAAAAAGTGAAACATTTAATCTTTTGGTCATTTTAAGATCAGCATCCACTGAGTATACTTGACTTGAGTGCAGTTTGTTACAAAGAAAGCACCATATTACTTGCAAACACACTTCCATTTTGACAAAAGAATGCGTAGAATCGGTGACATTACAGGCAGGGACACGAGAGAACGACTGGGCTGGCTTTAGAGGAAGAGAGATAGAATACCATTAGAAAAGCTCTCTATGTTCCAATATAACATTAAATGTATAATTCTATATGAATAATAATATCTTAAATGTGCTTCATGGGGACAGCGGTGTGCTTCCCCCTGGGTGTGTGGTGCTTATATATGCTGAGCAGACAGAATGGTGGCAGTACAGAGGGACAGGCACAGTCGAAACAGGAGGAGCGGTAAATGCAGCGGTACAGAGAACAGGGGAGACATAACATTGGCCCACTGTGATGGTCCACAGATCACGTCCTTCCTGGTTGCTCGGCAGCTGCGGCGGTCGAAGTGTTGTGACGGTGGGCCGAGGCGTCTGCCGGCCCGGCTGGTTGGACGGACTGCACTGTCTCCACGAGGCTCCCGCTGGGCAGCACCACGTACCTGGCGGCCATGTCTTTAGGCTGCAGCTCCCGCAAACCCTCTTTGCTGTGCCAGATGCCGTAGCCGAAATATACACACAGACCTAGAACAGGAAAATAGGGGGAACTCTGAGCAACATGTGCCTCGCAAATGTAGGCATCGATCGGCGAGCCAAACCAAATTAAAACTCAAAGGTTTCTAGAACCCTTGCGATTGGTAATTGACTTGACGGCTGGTCTCACCGTGGTGTTAGCCTGTCCAAGTGTTAAGACCATGCTAATAGTAAAGCCGTTTATCTGAGACGTTGCTTCCTCAAAGGACAGATTCCTCAGGGAGAGCTTAGTTTAACGCTCAGGCTAGTTTCTAACTTGCTGTGGTGAGACAGGCTATGCTGTGGTGAGACAGGCTAGTTTCTAACTTGCTGTGGTGAGACAGGCTAGTTTCTAACTTGCTGTGGTGAGACAGGCGTGTTTAAATGTTTTACTGCTGCAGAGAAGAGCTAGGCTAATAAGAGTTAATGGTGTTTTCCCAGTTATCCTCTTTACTAACAGAATATTAATATATTTTAACAATATTTGACCAATTAAAGGTAATTCCTTTCATCTCCATAAGGCATAGCAAGGCTTGTCAAATTGTTTTTTAAACTACATTATTTATGTGGCAGACATGCTGTGGACTGTGATGTGTTAGGACATAAAGGGGATGTAAATAAAGTTGTCTGCTGTATATATTTAGTTTTTTGTTGCTTAAACCTTCAATCAAACTTAATAATTACTTTCCTGCTTCAAAAATCTAAATCCAAGAATACTGAAGGGGACTTTGGAGTGTGTTGTTGGTGGCTGGTTTAAGCAGCCTCACCTGGTCTGAGTCAGACTGATCACACCTTTGGGGCATTGGCCAATCAAGGCCCACAGGTTAAACCAGCCACCAGACACACACTCGAGGGGAGCGCTAGCATGTCAACACGGACCATCTGCTCTGCTTGTTCAAACTACCTCAAACTCTACAATAAACCGGTTTAACCATCATCTGCCTGTCCTGCCGTTGGAGGAGCCCTGAAGGACCACTGTAGATTGCATTTGGCAGGGGAAACCGCCACAGGGACCTTGAGTTCACAAAAACTTTAATCTTCTGTGCTTTGAAGTTTTGAATGTTTTTCGGTACGGTAATGGGGTGGCTAAGAATTTGGAAATGCAGTCTTTCAGTAATGATTATCAGGGCTGGGCAATATGGATATATCTTTTATATTTAATATCTCAATGATATATATCACGATATAGCATGTTTTCTGGTAATTCAACAAATAAATAGTAAAGCCTATTTTTGTATACTCCTGTGTTAATGAAATTTGTCAATTTACTTGACAAATGAAAAGTGTTTTCTAATTTTATTAAGAACTTAACAGTTTCAAGTGAAACTAAAGTGAAATAAATAAATAAATATAGGCCTAGCCTACAATATGAAAATGTAAAATAAGAAAAATATGTAAAGTATAACAGCAACTAGGGCTGGGCAATATGGACAAAATCAAATATCGATATTTTTGACCAAATACCTCGATTACAATATTGTAGGGATGACTATTGGTGCTTTCACAAAATATTTACACTATGAGATGTTTGATAAATCATCAATCACTTTACTGCAGCCTTTAAAACCAGGAAACGACAACACGATATATCGCCATGTCACGATATTACAATATCTAGTCTCATATCAATAACGATATCGATATAATATCCATATATTGCCAAGCCTAGATGATATCTGTGAGATATAGCAATTAATTCCAGATTCAAGTACTAGCGATCATGTCATTACCATTGTGCAGAGAAATAATAAACTAAGGTAGTTTATTACCTATAGCGATCCATATGGCGAAGCGAACCCAGGTGAGAGAGCTGAGTTTCAGCATCAGGAAAACGTTAATGAGGATGCTTGCACCAGGGACCAGTGGAACCAAGGGAACCTAGAACAACAAGTCTTAATGATTACCAACTGATATATACTAACTCAGAGTATTTGTTATGAATCACAATAATAATAATAATAATAATAATAATATGTTTTATGTTTTCACTGTACACAAGCTACAACAGCTACGACATTAAACAGGAACTAACCTGGAAGGTTTTGCTGTTCCTCTGTGGCTCGTGTGCCCATATCAACAGAAGGCTGGCCAGGAAGGCCATGATGAAGAGCACCAGCAGCGTGATGAAGCTCCAGAGTGGCAACTGCAGCTGGTTGTTTCCAAACTCCACCACGGCACAGAGGGACACGGCGCTCACCATCAGGGCCGCCACAGAGAAGGTCACCGCCTCCCCCGGCTCAAAGTCCCCAATGAGCCGGCCCAGGTAGGGCTCCCAGCGAGCCCTCAGCTGCCCCACGCCACGCCGCTCCTGTGTCTGGGACCTCTCCACCAACTGGAGCTTATCGGAGAAAGACTCGTATTCCTTCATCTCCCCAACGCCATCGGTTATGGTCTGGGATTCCAGGGCGACGGGGGACGGCCCGGCGGGAGGGTTGGGAGAGTTGGAGGAAGTACCCTTGGCACAGGTCTTCCCCGGCTGGAAACGGAGCACGATTACGCTGGCCGCTACAAACGTGTAGGCGAGGAGGGTGCCGATGGAGAGGAACTGGACCAGGGCCTCCAGGTCAAAGATCAGCGCCATGGTGGCCATCAGGATTCCAAACACCAGGATGGCATTGACAGGGACCTTGGTGATGGGATTGACCCGAGCGAAAAAGGAGAAGAACAGCCCATCTTCCGACATGGCATAAACAATCCGAGGGAGGGAGAAGAGGGAGCAGAGCAGCACCGTGTTCATGGCTGGAAACCAGGAAGACAGTGTCAATATTATGGGTATCTCAGAGTACTCCCGTACTACCATAGAATACTTATATCATATCATGCCCTGGTAAGTTTTATTAGTCAAACAAAGTGACACTTACCACAGATGGAACCAACTGCCACGATCACTCCAGCCCAACTATAACCGCGGCGAAAGAAAGCGTCCGAAAGAGCTGAATTGGGGTCCAGGGAATACCAGGGTACCATTAGTGTGAGCACCATGGAGACCAGGATGTAGGCTGTGGTAGCCATGGCGAGGGATATGGCAGTGGCGATAGGGACCGCTTTCTGTGGATTCTTTGCCTCCTCACTGGAGGAAGCGATGACATCAAAACCCACAAAGGCATAGAAGCAAGTGGCTGAGCCTGACAATATTCCAGACAGCCCGAACGGGGCAAAGCCTCCTTCTTTCTGGCTCCAGTTGGCTGGTTCGGCCAGCATGAAGCCAAACACCAGGATGAAAGCTATGACCCCCATGCTAATGATGGAGAAGATGTGGTTGAGGTAAGAGGACACCTGTACCCCAAAGGATATGAAGAAAGAGGCGACGACCAGGATCCCTGCTGCCAGAAGGTCTGGATAATTGGTGAGGAAGGGAACATCCCACTGCATGATGTGCGTCTCCGTGAAGTTCTGTATGGCGTGGTTAAAAATGGAGTCAAGGTAGCCGCTCCATGCGCGTGCCACAGCAGCACCGCCGATCATGTTCTCCAGAATCACGTTCCAGCCGATGAGGAAGGCCCAGAACTCGCCCACGGAGACATATGTAAACATGTAGGCTGATCCCGTTTTGGGGATGCGTGCACCAAACTCGGCGTAACAAAAGGCGGCCAGTAAAGACGCAATCCCGGCGAGGAGGAAGGATATGACAACAGCAGGCCCGACTATGTCTTTGGCCACGGTGCCCGTGAGGACGTAGAGTCCGGAGCCCACCATGCCGCCCACGCCCAGCAGGGTCAGGTCCACAGTGGACAAGCAGCGCTTCAGTGACGTGGCCATCACGTCTTCATCCAGTGTCTTCAGACGGTTTAGCCTCTGGCAGAGGCGGGCCGCCGGTGCACATCCGGTCGCACACGTTGCCATAGCTACGGAGTTACAGGTACAGCAGCTGGGCAGGATTGTGTTCACGCAATTACCTCGCGTCCATGTCCTGAAAGACAGAACACAACTGGAATAAGGATGTGCATTTCATTTCAAAACAAATGTAAGTTTATGGAATCTAATATTTCTGTTTAAGTTCTGATTTGTTTCTACTGGACATAACATCATGGCATTATATAAACATATGAGTACTGGTGGTAACCATGGTAACCAGGATCATGGTGCATATTAACATATGAGTACTGGTGGTAACCATGGTAACCAGGATCATGGTGTATATCAACATATGAGTACTGGTGGTAACCAGGATCATGGTGTTGTATCAACATATGTGTACTGGTGGTAACCAGGATCATGGTGTATATCAACATATGAGTATTGGTGGTAACCAGGATCATGGTGTGGTATTAGGATCATTGTTTTTAACTGATAAACTATTGTCTAAACTAGTATCTATCTTACCAGAATTGTGTCATGCTTATCTTATTCAAATAGACAAAACTAACATAACTGACAGCTGTCAGAAAAACTACTTTTTATATACAGGGCTATATTTTGACATTGCTTTCCACATGAATTATTATATTAGGCCTACAATTGGCAAATATAATTACGATTGGACGATTGGCAAATGATTGGACAATAATACCAAATCAAAAGTTATACTGCAACCCATTTCATATGCTGCATACAAAACGTGCTGCATATAATTGTATAAAACCGGTGCAATGACGATGTGTGAAAACGATGCAAATAAAGTGAAGCCTTCGGTCCCGTCATGAAAGCACAGGGATGCATCGAGATGCATCGAGATGCATCGAGATGCATCGAGATGCATCGAGATACATCGAGATGCATCGAGATACACAAGCCGACCATTACCAAGCCATCCGTACTCCTCTAGGATGAGATGCAACATCCGATGACGGCGCGGCCAACAAGACCCCTCCTGATACCATTACGCAATGTTTTATTCTCCAGTGTTGATAACACTGGAGAATAAAACACACGAACACCGTGCAAATACGTTTTCACAATCATATACTCAATTGTTATTATGGCTGAAATATTAAGGTTGGGAAAACGAATTTCATATGGACGGTTTACCTTGTTAATTATTTAGAGCACCTTCCCTGGCACGGACCCGACATACGACGGCTCGATGTCATCACGCTTACATGTGTTATGGTCCTATTAAAACAAGTAAAACACATGTTCCTATGTCTTACTTACATACGACGGCTCGATGTCATCACGCTTACATGTGTTATGGTCCTATTAAAACAAGTAACACACATGTTCCTATGTCTTACTTCACAGATGGATGCTTTCAATTTGTAACTGTTCAACCTTTTGCCGTTGTTTTTAGGCCTTTTCTGTTAGAAATACAAAATAAAGCAGTCTAAATAATAAACAAAAATATATGAATGAAAGAATGTATATCTATATTTTGTTACCTCTATTGGTTCATTTGGAGCATCCGCGTCGCAGGTTCGAGTGACTGTCGGCCGAGCCCGGGTCCTGGTGCAGGTTCTTAAAGACACAGTAACACACTATCACCCTGGTCCTGGTGCAGGTTCTTAAAGACACACGAACACACTATCACCCTGGTCCTGGTGCAGGTTCTTAAAGACACACTAACACTATATCACCCCGGTCCTGGTGCAGGTTCTTAAAGACACAGTAACACTATATCACCCCGGTCCTGGTGCAGGTTCTTAAAGACACAGTAACACTATATCACCCCGGTCCCGGTGCAGGTTCTTAAAGACACAGTAACACTATATCACCCCGGTCCCGGTGCAGGTTCTTAAAGACACAGTAACACTATCACCCCGGTCCCGGTGCAGGTTCTTAAAGACACAGTAACACTATATCACCCCGGTCCCGGTGCAGGTTCTTAAAGACACAGTAACATTATATCATCCGAGAGTGAAGCGGGGAGCTCCCAATGCATGCTGGGAGCAAGTACATTGGAACCGCTCATTAATAGTAGCTTGAGAACCCCGTCCTGCTAATGTTCATGTAGGGCCAACTAATCCAGACACCAACTCTTTTTGGCATTTCCATTTATTAGTATATTAAAAAAACAGAAATTATTTTGGTTAACTTGCCTCTATTTTACAAAAATAAGACCTTTGAGTCAATGGTTTACTCATATTAACGCTACATATCAAATACTGCGAGGAAAAATGCTGGCAATCAATTGTTTAATAAAAAAAGATATTCATAAACAAACATTCTTAAACAAGAAGACAAATCAACCTGGCAAGGCGCCATTCATTGACCTATTGGCCTAGTTGTAGCGTCTTGTCGAGTAGTCTGGTGGACACAGCATCCCTTATGTACAGTCCAACGCAAGAGGTATCGACAGAGATTTGACTTGCACTGGGACTCCTCGCTGACTCACCATCTGAACCACTCACCTGAATTGTTTAGGTGAACTACACCACCATGTTCAGGTGAACTACACCTCCTTGTTCAGGTGAACTACACCACCTTGTTCAGGTGAACTACACCACCTTGTTCAGGTGAACTACACCTCCTTGTTCAGGTGAACTACACCACCTTGTTCAGGTGAACGACACCACCTTGTTCAGGTGCAAGTATCATTCTGGAGACGTGAAGTTAAATGCGGCCACCGTGTCGGCCGAGGAGGAGAGGAGGAGAGCAGGGCTATGGTGGCATTACCAGATGGTCCTCTCAATAGATCTCAATAGCAAAAGCTTCCCGACTGTGACTCCTTCTGCTGAAGCTTGAGAATCAACTCAAGAAGGTTCATCTGCATTGTTAGCTCCTGAAAGGACAGAAGGAGAACATAAAACCATCAGAGCCAGATCGCTTACCTGGTGAAATATCGCCATCTGCTGGACTTATGCGGACAGTTTGTTTAACATCCATTTAAACCTATTTCAGTCTAAGATTTAAACATGGGTGACGAGGAGCAACCTGGGGATTCGTCGTAATGAAGAATCCAGCCACCCCAGCCTGCTCCAGTGTGTTCTGCTGGTCGATCACTTTTTGATCCATCTCAGCAACTATCTTCTTGTCCATCATCTTCTGCTCTTCTTTAACACGTACCTCCAGACCCTGAAAATGTATTACAACCGGCACTATGTCACTTTTACCCTGGAGCCGTCACTTTTAATCCAAATCACACACCCCCCTCCACCCCAGGCCAAGAGGAAGAAGAAAAAACGAAATGTTGGAAATGGTTTTATTCTCTAAACACTCATAGTCCCAAACACCTTTGTAATGACAGTATAACTATAACTAACTGTAACAGTCATCCCATGGAGCTGTATTGAGGGTTCCTTACCTCTACCTCTGCTTGTTGACTTGGTTTTAGAAGTGCCAGGTTGTGGGGTTTGCAAACTTGCAAGGCTTCTTTGTGCTTCTTCGTCAAATCTTGCTTGAGCGCTAGGTATGTGGCAGAATGGTACAACATGTGAATCCCACCTAAACCACGCCAAAATAAACACTATTGCTCTGTTGCGTTGAAATGGTGGCAAACCTTGATGTTCACAGTGCAGCTTTTGTCTCTGATTGTACAGATTCCTCTCGGTCAGATGCTGAATGTCAAGCAGTCGCTGCACGATCTCATACACCGTCCCGTCGATGAGGGCCAGGGCCAGGTCCCCCAGCGTGTTGTAGGACAGCCGCTGCTGAAAGGAGCTTTTCATCAACACAAACAAGTCAACATGCATGTATGGACTTATCCAGCTTCTAGATGTCTCTACTACTCTCTACTAATGTTAGACAATAAATACAAGATGTTAGTCACCTGGGTAAATGTTACAGTAAAGACAAGATGTCAGTCACCTGGATAAATGTTACAGTAAAGACAAGATGTTAGTCACCTGGGTAAATGTTACAGTAAAGACAAGATGTCAGTCACCTGGGTAAATGTTACAGTAAAGACAAGATGTCAGTCACCTGGGTAAATGTTACAGTAAAGACAAGATGTCAGTCACCTGGGTAAATGTTACAGTAAAGACAAGATGTCAGTCACCTGGGTAAATGTTACAGTAAAGACAAGATGTCAGTCACCTGGGTAAATGTTACAGTAAAGACAAGATGTCAGTCACCTGGGTAAATGTTACAGTAAAGACAAGATGTCAGTCACCTGGGTAAATGTTACAGTAAAGACAAGATGTCAGTCACCTGGGTAAATGTTACAGTAAAGACAAGATGTTAGTCACCTGGGTAAATGTTACAGTAAAGACAAGATGTTAGTCACCTGGGTAAATCTTTGACGAGTGTCTGGAGTTCAGATAAAAGGTAATAGTGTCGCTCCTGTTGCTTGGTAGAATCGCCCTGGCCGAGGCCGGCTCCCGAGTGTACATCCATCCCTGAAAACATGAGTTAACATAACCGATCCATTAAAACAACACAGATACCTTATTATTATAACGTATTATAATCACTAGTATTATTATAACTGGTTATTTCACGGTGTCCTGCATGTTCCCATACCGGAACTGAGAGAAGCAAGAGGACCCCACGCAGCTGTCTTCTTTCTGCCTGTTTGGAATTCATTCTCCACAGGTTTTTTTTGTTAGGTATCTTAAAGACAGTTATTATTTGACATTGGTCTGTGTCTGTGTCTGTGTCTGTGTCTGTGTCTGTGTGTGTGTGTGTGTGTGTGTGTGTGTGTGTGTGTGTGTGTGTGTGTGTGTGTGTGTGTGTGTACTAGATTACGACGAGCTGCAGTAGCTCAACATGGCCGCCAGGTGGAGCATGCTGCAGTAGCTCAACATGGCCGCCAGGTGGAGCATGCTGCAGTAGCTCAACATGGCCGCCAGGTGGAGCATGCTGCAGTAGCTCAACATGGCCGCCAGGTGGAGCATGCTGCAGTAGCTCAACATGGCCGCCAGGTGGAGCAGGCTGCAGTAGCTCAACATGGCCGCCAGGTGGAGCAGGCTGCAGTAGCTCAACATGGCCGCCAGGTGGAGCATGCTGCAGTAGCTCAACATGGCCGCCAGGTGGAGCATGCTGCAGTAGCTCAACATGGCCGCCAGGTGGAGCATGCTGCAGTAGCTCAACATGGCCGCCAGGTGGAGCATGCTGCAGTAGCTCAACATGGCCGCCAGGTGGAGCATGCTGCAGTAGCTCAACATGGCCGCCAGGTGGAGCATGCTGCAGTAGCGTTTTGCCAGACCTGACACATACCCCATTTATTTGGAGCTCTAAGAGCGCAATTACAACAGTTTAGTAGGCGAGGTCAGCGCTTCATTGGATAAGCTCTTTCACACGACTCCAAGGTATTCAAGAATTGGAATCGACGTTTTAGACCATTTATTTGTTTGTTTGAGGACTCCTGGAATCTAAAATCCAGATGATGTACTACTACTTCATCCAACAGGACAGGTCGACTCTGCTGGACCACAACAGGACAGGTCGACTCTGCTGGACCACAACAGGACAGGTCGACTCTGCTGAACTTCTGTTCTCCAACCTGCTGGACCACAACAGGACAGGTCCCAACCTGCTGGACCACAACAGGACAGGTCGACTCTGCTGGACCACAACAGGACAGGTCCCAACCTGCTGGACCACAACAGGACAGGTCCCAACCTCTTGGACCACCGCGCCTGGAGGTCCGTCGGTCGGAGGAGATCTCCGCACGGATGGGCACATAGGAAGAATTTGATCATTAACTATTCTGATTAAAATGGCCAAAAATACATCTCTTTACTTTAGGATTGTCGAGGGCAGGAGCCTTCCAGCCAAAGACGTGTAAGTTAAATCGCAATGTGATGTTCATGGTTTATAGATATGCTCATCGATAGATGCAGAAGGTAGTCCAGGACTAAGCTCTGAGGAACAGAAGGTAGTCCAGGACTAACAGAAGGTAGTCCAGGACTAAGCGTAACTGTATTTGATCGTAGTGGGAATTGACGAGGGATTATCGGGATGTTAAAACGTGAGCTTTTTATTTGTATTATTCAGCTACATAGGATATAAAGAATGATATAAAGGATATACATGTATTTG
>OOFB01007995.1:0-10236 GCA_900323305.1 Trachyrincus murrayi | reverse complement strand
TCTCCCCAACCGCTGCCCCCCCCCCCCCCCCTCGCCGTCCACCAGCGACGCCCACTTACCAGCTTCCTCTTCAGCAGCGGGGTTCCCTCTGGCGTCGGGGGTTCCTCGAGGGCCGTCTCTCCGAAGTCTCCCAGCCCACCCGGCTTATCCGTGCCGGGCTGCTGGCCCTCCCCCCGCTCCTCCCCGCCATCCTCCTGTTCCTCGCCCACCCCGGCGTCCAGGTCCGCGGCTCCGTCGGCGTCTTGCATCTCCCGAGCTCCGGGTTCAGGGGGCAGGTCTCCGTGGACCTCGTCCTGAGTGGGGTCGGGCATGCTGGCCAGGATCTCTGTCACCGTCATCTTCTTGGCGCCCTCCACCAGCCCTCCGCCAAACAGCACCTTCCAGATGAGGGTGAAGAAGCCCTTGCACACGCTGCAGACGAACAGCAGGATGCCCATGAGCACCGTGTAGATAAACGTGACCAGCGCCACCACCATCTCCTTCACCGTCATCTTCCTCAGCTTGCGGTATTTGCGACGCAGGTTGCGGAAGGTGAACATGTTGAAGAAGAGCACCACGCTCTTCAGGAAGTCGGCGAACGCCGAGCTGGACTCCGGCCGTTTCCCCTCCCCGTTGGCTTCGTCTCCTTCTCCCGACTCTACTTCGTTCTCTCCTCCTCCTCCTCCTTCCTCCTCCTCCTCGTCGTCCTGCTCCTCCGCCTCCGGCTCCGGTTCCGAGATGGAGGCGGCGATGTTCATCTCAAAGATGGTGTCCTCGCAGAAGTTGACGAACATCTCCATCTTCTCGGACTCGCCACCCTCGTTCACCACGTCGAAGATGAACTGCCTCTTGGACTCCCTGACCTGCGGCATCTCCCACTGGTTCCGGTTCGCCTCGCTGATCTCAAAGTAGATACGCTCGATCTTGCGGCTGGCGCCCATGATCTCGATGCGGCCGAGGAAGGGCCGGAAGTAGTTGAGGACGCTCTCGGCCTGCCCCAGGAAGTTCTGCAGCCGGGTGTCGTGCGGCACGTGCTCCGACAGGTTGGTGAGCAGCACAGCGATGTTGAAGCCGATGTCCTTGGCGGGCTCCTGGAAGCGGTCGGCGAACTCCTCGAAGTTGATCATCTCGTTCTCGTCGGCCTCGGAGCAGGACAGCAGGAACTGGATCTCCGACGGGGAGTACTGCTTCTGGCTGTCCATGGCTTTGGAGAAGTCCTTCTTGGAGATGAGGCCGCGCGGGTCGGTGACGTAGTCGCGGAAGGCGTCCGACGCCACGATGTCCTTCAGCTTGAGGAACATGTCGAAGAACTTGAGGATCATCTCCACGTTGCTGGAGGACTCCACCAGCATGTCCACCATCTGCCTGGCGATGGTGCCGTTCACAATGTTGCCTGAGGAGAGGAGAGGAGGAGGAGAGGGGGGAGGAGGAGGAGGAGGAGAGGGGAGGAGAGGGGAGAGGAGGAGAGGAGAGAGGGAAGGAGGAGAGAGGGGAGGAGAGCGGGGAGGAGGAGGAGGAGGAGGAAGAGGAGAGAGGGGAGGAGAGCGGGGAGGAGGAGGAGGAGGAGGAGGAGGGGAGAGGGGAGGAGAGGGGGGAGGGGAGGGGGGAGGGGGGGGGGGGGAGGGGGGGGGGGGAGAGGGGGGGGGGGAGGAGAGCGGGGAGGAGGAGGAGGAGGAGGAGGAGGAGAGAGGGGAGGAGAGCGGGGAGGAGAGCGGGGAGGAGGAGGAGAGGGGAGGAGAGGGGAGAGGAGGAGAGGAGAGGGGGAAGGAGGAGAGAGGGGAGGAGAAGGAGGAGGAGAGCGGGGAGGAGGAGGAGGAGAGGAGGTGAGGCATAGAGAGGATGAGGGTATTGTTGTGTACATACCACAGAGTGTGTGTATAACAGGAGAAACGCAAGAGAGGTCGCACTGGAATTTCACCTTCGAGTAGAGACAGCAGCATCACCACCATGTCCTTCTGGAGGTCCAACAGTTCCTTCAGAAGACCAATCTGACTTGAGTCCTACAAGACACACACACACACACACACACACACACAATATCGTAAACGGCATAGAATAATTAAAATGTCTCCAAGTCTAACACAACTAAAATTATGCGAGAATAAGCTCTGTCTTCTGCTGTGCAGGTTATATTTGTTATTTTTGAAACAATATCACATAGCTAGACCTCCACTGGCAAGATCATGAATGTCTGGAGACATTTCAAGCTCAAACGTTGGACAGGAAAGAACAGAAATGTCATTCTGACACCTCACAGCCAATCGGCTGCCTCAGTATTTCCGAGGTCTAATTATCCCAATATTTGAGAAGTTTCTCAAGTTCTGGCTATGAAAAGATTGAATTGACTTATTTAGAAACATTTAAAGACAAAAAGACTGTAGGACACTCTACCTCAGAGTCTGTTCTACTCCAGAAAAGATCCTTGGGTTGCATTTTCAAATCATAAACAGGATTGTTTTTACACGTTAAACAACCTTAGTCTCTAAACGTGATGGGATGGCCAGACATAAATGATATACCTATATACTAAATCTATATCTTACTACAGCCTTCACCATGTGCATAAGAAGCGTATTAACCCTACTTATGAGCAGATAAACCTAAGCAGCATGGATATTATAGATGGACTGCACTAATGAGTGAAGAGGAAGGAACTACTGGAGGAGTTACAAGGACAGCAACGGGGAAACCAACACGGGAACCTTATAGAAAAGCAGCATACTATGACACCACCGGATTGTGTAACTTTGTGTACATTATTATTAACCTGGCAAGACAAAGGACTACTAAATGATGTACAACTCAACAGTGGCAGCACTAATATAACTGTCAAATAAAAATAAAAGACAACAGGATAAAGTATTCTTCATAGAGTGCAGCTAAATGTGTTCTATGCACATTAAATAACCAAGTATAATCATATATTCATGCAGAATACAAATACATTCTTGCTCAATGGCTGGGGTGGGAGGAACACTTATCAAAGCCCTAGCCAGCAGCCATTCCTCATGTGTTGTGTTATTTAACGCCTCTTATCCACGCCCTCTCTTACTCTTATCATTTCAGTTCAGAGCGCTGGTGTATTACTAAGTTTGCTTTATAGTTTAACTGACACTCGGAAGCAGCTCTTAGAAGAATTCACATCCACTGGATCTGTTACTGGGTTTCCAACTGACATTCTGTTAATGGGTTTCCAACTGATATTCCGTTACTGGGTTTCCAACTGACATTCTGTTAATGGGTTTCCAACTGATATTCCGTTACTGGGTTTCCAACTGATATTCCGTTACTGGGTTTCAACTGACATTCTGTTACTGGGTTTCCAACTGACATTGTGTTCCGATTTGTGCGTTCCAATTGAAATGAGAAGTGTAAGAGAGGCCTTGAAGATTTTTAAGTTGAAGCTCGTAGTATAAGCAGGATAAAACATTATTCTAGGCCAGGGGTGAATAAATAATGATGGTCAAATTGAGGGCGGTGATGATGATGATGAAGGCGTTGAAGGAAAATTCCACCAGGAAGCAAAGCAATTAAACTATTAGGTTATCCTTAACTTTGATATTTAACTGATCAACGCATGAGAAATAAGGTCTTCCCTTCGGTGGCTGGTTGACTTAACATGAAGAATAACTAAAAACCTTTACTTTGAAGAAGGCTAGAGGAGACAGACTGAGTGGAATTTTCTGCTAGTCTGCGTGAAGCAGGGGAGGATGAGAGGAGGCGAGAGGAGAGATATCTAAGGAGGTGACGTTGGAGGGGGGGGGTGAGGACACAGATTCTTACGGCATTTCGCTGTCCGGAGTCAGGGTGCATCTGACGGGTTACACACGAGAACACACACGTCACCAAACAACATTTTATACTTACCCCTTTTCCATAAAAAAAAATACAAACTTTTTTTTTACTTTCGAGTTTAGTCATTCTGAGACAAATCACTGTAGTATTTAACAGATAAATGTAATAGATACGCATCCAATTCTTTCAAAAATATTGAAAATGGAAAGAAAACTAAAGTTGGGGAAAAAAAATTATATCATAATAAAAATTATGATTGAACTAAAATAATGATGTCTGATACACACTTAAACAAACTGTTGAGTGTGTTTGTTAAGTGTTGTTATGTTATAGCAACTCATCTGTTTAATTTAAGGCACAGTGTTAAATGTATTCTACAAATTAATATTTTCACTAAATACAAAAAAAATTTTACCAACCAGAAAACAACAACAACAACAATCAAACATGAAAGCATCACAGTTAGTTCCCCGTTAAGCCACTCAAACAGTTCAGGCACAAACCAAACAGTGTAAAGGCAGCGCTCTGGCCAGGGTGGTGGGTTTAGTACCGTTGGGAGGATTTGTCTGAAGGTGTTGTTTAAAAGCACGAGGAAGAGGAAAGAGAGGGTTATGGGGTCCAGTCAGATGGGAACAGATTCAGAAAATGTTGATTCTGCCATCTAAGTGGAATTCCTAAGTCTGAATTGTAGTATTTTTTTTTTATAAAATGAGGTGGTATTCCTGTAATAATAAATACATTTACAGAAACTGTCCAGTGCTAACACATAATTCATAAGGGGTGTCATTTATTTTGGCATATATAGATTTTACAATAAGGTCCATGTAAAATATTGTGACACAATATTTGTGGTTACTCTAAACATACTAAAGTAACGTGCCACCAAGCGAATAACAATTAGCCCATGAGCTAACAATACTTAGCGACCGAGCTAACAATAATTAGCCACTGAGCTAACAATAATTAGCCACCGAGCAACTATCTCCGTATTCCTTCTACTCTGAGAACTCCTGTAGCTTGGTTTCCGAAGTCAGAGAAGCTAACTTAAGCTAGTAGACCAACTTACTCACAGATTAAATGTATTCTCTATGAAAGCTAATGAATACTATCAGTAACACTAACAGTTGAATATACTACTGAATATTAATACTAACAGTGTAGACTTCACAGTTGCATTTAGAGGCAGAAACAAGCAGGGAAGGAAAAGACCAAGGAAAGAAGTGTGGAAAAGGACAGTAAAAAGTCAGGGTTTTAAAAATAAATACATAAATAAATAAAACTTTAAAGAATAAAACAAATAAATACATACTTTACTCTGCAGGAACCATGTGAAGAACAGTATGACAGCATTAGTTTATTCAAAACGGACATCTGATACACTGATCCATACTTCATAATGTACAATATCCGGGGTTTATTTATTCAGATTATTATCTCAACCATAACTTTCAGCATTCCTAAAAACCAAAGTCCTAGAACGCACTGTGTTGAGAGGTCCTATCTCTATATGTCTGGGATGCAACTATCATGCACTAAAACTAAAACTAAAACAAATACAAATCTAAACCTGATTCCTATATAGCTACTCTGCACTCTGTCCAGTTGTTTTTTTTAGAAACTTTGCTTGTATTTTTAGCAGCTGCTTTAATTTTGATGCAATGCTTTGATTGTTCTTAGCCTAACTTGTCTAACTGCCTAACTGTATGTGTGATGGGGGGTGGTTGTACCATGTAAAGACTGTATGTGTGATGGGGGGTGGTTGTACCATGTAAAGACTGTGTGTGTGATGGGGGGTGGTTGTACCATGTAAAGACTGTATGTGTGATGGGGGGTGGTTGTACCATGTGTTTAAAGGGGAGGTGTGTTGGAGTACCTGAGCCAGTTTCATCATCATGTGGGCGAAAACGTGGAGGAACCCAACCACGGCGTCCCACAGTCTGCTGTGAGCCAGAGACTGCTGGTTCCCTGTACAGGGACCCTGGAGATAGAGAGAGAGACACACACACACACACATACACACACACACACACACACACACATTAAGATCTTTAATGGCGCCAATCGGTCCCAGTTCCATATGGCTCCTTCATCACGATACTGCTATGCTCCGATCGAGCATTAGGAAAAAGTTTTGGAACGTACCCGAGGCTCTGCTCCCCCTCACCAAGATGTACTCCCTCTGTCTCCCCCCTCATCTCACTCTCTCTCCTCCCCCTCCTCCCCACTCGATGTACCCCCTCTATCTCCTCCTCACCTGTATATATTCTGTCTCGTCACCTGTATATATTCTGTCTCCTCCTCACCTGTATATATTCTGTCTCCTCACCTGTATATATTCTGTCTCCTCCTCACCTGTATATATTCTGACTCCTCCTCACCTGTATATATTCTGTCTCGTCACCTGTATATATTCTGTCTCCTCCTCACCTGTATATATTCTGTCTCCTCCTCACCTGTATATATTCTGTCTCCTCCTCACCTGTATATATTCTGTCTCCTCACCTGTATATATTCTGTCAGGCTGTTGAAGACCTGCTTGGCCACCGTCATGGCCTTGGAGAAGTTCCTCTTGCCTGGCTCATCAATGATGTCCTTCCCAGAGTAGTACCAGTAGAAGTCACTGATGGACTCCTGCAGAGGGGGGTAGGGGGTGGAGGAGAGACAGGAGAGGAGGGGATGAGGAGATATAGGGGGAGAGAGGGAGGAGAGAAGCAGGGGGAGGAGATGTAGAGGAGGAAACACACACTTTATTAATATTGATTCCACAGAGCCACAATAGACCCACAATAGATTGTGGGCATTAACTGTCAGCTGTTTCACTGTCTTGCTTAAGAAGCCTAACCCTGCAACCCGACAACCCTCTATTTAACTCTGGACCGCTGGTGGGAAGAGCAAGCACCAGCGCCCTCTAGTGGCAGCGGTGGGCCATGCTACCTGCAGACGCAACAGGTAGTCCACGGTGCAGATGATGATGTTGATGGTGGTGGTGCTGCCCGTCTGAGTCCTCAGATAGTTCTGGAAGTCTGGAGACCAGAAGGTCACGGTGGTCAGACGTGTCACATATTCAGATTGCATTGTCACATTGTGTTATACACATATGTTGTGTTATACAACATAACATAACATTGTTAAAATTTGTAGAGAAATAACTGTGGTCATAGATGTGTCTTGGGTTTGGTCTTCTCTTCTCTTTTGGACATTTCACATGAGAGAAATAAGGGTTTTACGATAATAAAATTTGGGGAATTACTTCTTAATATTGAGGCAAATTAAGTTAACGAGATAAATTCCCCGCCGCCAATTTATTTAGCACATTTCACAGGACAAAAAAATGCTTTGTGAAAGAAATACTTACACTTACATTCCATATTTGGACACTTCATGACGGCAATATTGAACAAACAGACTTAGTTCACAAGACAAATGCTTTAAATGTCTTTTTTTCGACCCACCGTTGTTGTGGCCCTCACACAGCAGCTGCAGGAAGCGGAAAATATCGCAGGTAAACTCATCGTCCGCCATCACTTTCTCATCTGGACATACGAGAAACAACCAGTCAGGTGACAGACCCACCAGCAGCCCCTGGCAGCCTGCTGTTAGGTTAGCCGCAAGCGAGCTACGAGTTCTGGGCAGCAGTCGGTGAGCAGAGGGGGTTAGCACCAGAACGCAGGGGGTAGAAACCGCATCGCAGACATCAGCGATTAGGTATGTTAAGGGGAAAAGGTGGAGACGATCATAAGGGTTTCATTTATAGATTGGATTAGTGGCGTTCTTTCCAAAAATGCTTATGAAATACTTAATGTTTCCCATTTTCTCTTTTTTTCAGGGTCCAACTGTCTTTAATGAAAGCCTTTTAATATGAAAAGAGCTAAGCAACTATAAAACAAACACGACTTATCAGTTCTAGGTTCAGTTCATTAATGCCAGGGAGAATGGTTTATCTGGGATGAATTCAGGAAGTCACAAATGTTATATATCATGAGCTACACAACAAAGATGAACGTGTCAAAGTCTTCGGTTTGGATTTCAGTTTAGGATTAAACTGAAAGAATCACATTAATCTAACATTATATCTATGTTATATTAAACATCATCTAATGTTACACACGTCACAATATTCTAGCTGAATTTCACAAAAATAACAATTAACGGATTCTCCTTAAAACGTTCAGTACACAATGATTCGTTTTTACATTCAAAATGTTTAACATTTTGACTTTAATATGGATAGATTACGCACATGAGAAAAGGAGAGTGAAATTAGTTAGGTCAGTTAGGTTAAGTCCTAGCGTCTTTGTTACCGTACGTCAGCTGAACAAAGACCTTAAAAAAAAACGTACGGCCCGTACCACACAACACGACACGAATAGCAAACATGGATAATATCACAATGTAACACAACACAACAATAACAACAAATGGGTACACAACAATGTGACGACGAGAGACGTGCGGATGTGAAGGAGCACGTTGAAAGAGACAAACGTTGAAAAAGACAAACGTTGAAAGAGACAAACGTTGAAAAAGACAAACGTTGAAAGAGACAAACGTTGAAAGAGACAAACGTTGAAAAAGACGTCTGGAACAAACAGACAACACAGAGATGGGCCATCGGGACACACGGACATGCAGGACAGATCTACAGAACTCCACAGATCTCAAGTGAGAGAGGGCGGATGACGGGCGGATGACGGGCGGATGACGGGCGGATGAATGGGGGATGAAATGATAGCTGAGCACAGGAAACATACACATACAGAAACCATACATCATATATGCAACTCTACGGTCAGCAAAGTTCAGATTAGTGAGCAACGCACAAGTACACAAGTAATTGTGAATAATAAAAATAATTAAAAGTTGACTTGAGTCTTTGTGTTAAAGCGTCTCATGTTTGGCTGGCTGCTTATTTTACTCATGAGACACTATGTTGACCGAGTCAACTAAAACATGACGTCAACGTGTTTAGATCCACGAACAAGCTGACGATAACACACAAGTGAGCCAGACATACCCGCTTGTTGAAGACGCATGGAGTGCATACAGTACACACACACACACACAGACACAGACACACACACACACACACACACACAGACACACACACACACGCACGCACACACACACACACACACACACACACACACACACACACACACAGACACACACACACACACACACACAGACACACACACACAGACACCCACACACAGACACATACACAGACACACACACACACAGATGCCTGACAACAAGTAAAGATGAGTAGAGATTAGTAGATATTAGTAGAGCAACACAACGCCGCTAGCGTGTTAAATATGTCAGTAGGTGTAGTCAAGGGTCGATATAAACCACGCATTTGATTATGTGTATTATTATTTTTAGTCTTTAGAGAGGAGCTCTGCCTCTCAGATCCACAGAGACTGTAGAGGAGTTTACTGTAGATCTGGACACTCGAGGAGAACACATCGGAATCACCTTTAGAATCACCTCAGGACACGTCATCTAAGTTTATATCTTACTGTAGAAGTTAACAGACATCCAAAAGGTGTTTAAAGGATGTGTTGTGTGTGAGCAGCACTAGAAACTATATTCTGGGCTTTATTCTGCGGGCCTGGGTTCATATCCATTCATTATGGATTATATATTCATCATTGTGATTGGCTGCTGTGTTGGAGGTTGTGTTGGGTTGAAAAATCTTTCATTTCCAATTAAATAAATTCAGGATGAGTCACCAAACACAAGCCTACATGTGGGAAGACCAGATAATGCCAGTTTGGATTGACAATACAAAAAGATTTCTGTATTGCCAATAAAGCAATTCAATGTAATTAATTCAGTCTGGGCCCTTTAAACGGAAGTGTTAACGGTGAGTTACTTTAAAGGTGGATTCAATGGACTCCTTGAGCAATAAATTAAATGCTTTTTTTCAGCCACACGGTACGGGAAAGGGCGAGTCGGGTAGGAAGAAGCTAACAGGAGAAGAGAGAGAGAGCGGACAGGGGCAAGAGAGAAAGAGAGAGAACGAGCGTAAATAACAATATGTGCGAGCCAGGTTTGTATTTACCACGTTCTAGCTTCATATCTGTGAACCATAAGATCAACAATATGGTGGGTATGGGGTGGGGGGGGGGGGGGGGGGGGAAGATGGGGGGGGGGGGGGGGGGGGGGGGGGGGGGGGGGGGGGGGGGGGGGGGGGGGGGGGGGGGGGGGGGGGGGGGAGGAGGGGGGGGAAAAGGGGGGGGGGGGGGGGGGGGGGGGGGGGGGGGGGGGGGGGGGGGGGGGGGGGGGGGGGGGGATAGGGTGGGGGAGGGTGGGAGGGAAGGAGGGAGAGAGGGGGGGAGGGAGAGAGAGCGAGAGAGAGAGAGAGAGAGAGACATACAGTGAGTACAAGATGCTCTCCACAGTCCAGACGGAGGGAAGAACAAAACAGTTTCATACAAACAACAACAACAACAGTCC
>OOFB01007993.1:11951-28719 GCA_900323305.1 Trachyrincus murrayi | reverse complement strand
TGCGGCCGCCATGCGAGCCATCTTGGCCTGCGTCTCCTCGCTGACCAGCGTCCACTCTTCACAGCACTGCTGATGCAGCTGGCCCCTGCGACACAGAGCACAAACACACACACAACACATTACATTTACATTTAGGGCATTTAGCAGACGCTTTTATCCAAAGCAACTTACAAGTACTTAACTATTTCAGGGACATTCTCCCTGGAGCAACTCAGGGTTAAGTACCTTGCTCAGGGGTACAATGGTGGCAGACCCGGGGATCGAACCCATGACTCTCCGGTGCTCCGTCTGGAAGCACTGTTCCTTACCCACTAGGCTACCATCACACCAACACAAACACACACACAACACAAACACACGATACAATCACACACCAAAAGAACATAAACACAACACGACACACAACACAACACACAACACAACACAAACAAGACCACCAACACAAACACATGACAACACAACGGAAAACGACACATAAGAACCGGATTAGGATAAGGAACACCGATCCATTAACGTCATCCGGGTCACTGAGGCTACCGTGGAAAGCTAGGCTGCCACCCTCCTAAACAGAACAAGATGTCCGTTCCAACATTAAAAATAATATCAATCACACACACACACACACACACACACACACACACACACACACACACACACACACACACACACACACACACACTTCCAATTTCAAGCGCCAAATAAGTATTAGATGATGTCAGAGCTTCTGGCAGGGGATGTAAAGGAACAAGACTGGGAGTCCAATCCTCGTTTAATTACGCCTGCCGCGATTTATTTATTTATTAATTTTTTTTCCGTTTGGATTGTAGGGTACTCTGGACTTAGCGTCTCTAACCCCAGAGTAGGGCCCTGCCAAGCAGATGTGTGTTGCCGGGGGAGAGTGGGGTCCATCTGATCAACGCAAAGTGGTCATTAGCAACAATCAGCCAAGTTTGATCCGCACTCTACGCTCGGGGACAACCCAAACTCAACTCTGTGTGCGCCAGCAGAAAACAAACAGGCAGACTTGGACAGGAGAGAGGGGGGAATAAGAGGACATGTAATGAGAGAACAGAGAGAGAGAGAGAGAGAGAGAGAGAGAGAGAGGTGTGGCCACGTGAAGCAGGCTTTCTACTCCCCTTGGTATAATATATGAAAGCATCCAGAACTCAAAGCACCCTTACTGCCCTGCAGGGAGTAATACAGCAGGCCCTTTATTCAGCTAAAGGTTTTCATTTATTTTATTGTTCTGAAATAGAAATACAGCTGGAGCAAAAAGATGGGCCTTATTAGATTGAAAGGTCTGGTAAACTGGGAAGGTCTGTCCAATCAGTTATGGATGAGGATCTGAGGAGGCTGAACTGTTACCTAAACTACATGTGCTTTCATTAATGCTTTTGACTCACAGGACAGGATATGATGTCACCAAGCAGCCCATCCCTACACACACTGATGCGCATAGACAAACACAGAGATACGCACAGACACACACACACTCACAGACACACAAACAACCAAAAACTATCCACTGTGGCAAGTGTTGGAAGACATCAAAGAAGCTCAAAGATGCTTCCTAGAAAGGCAGCAGTTCTAGGAAGCATGAGGACTTTAGGGTCATCCCATGCCAGTAGGATGCATAGGAAACATCCAAGTACGGTTCCTTTATTCGGCACAACCTTTTTCTCACCCCTCTTTGGAATATGTACCTAATGAGGAACATTCCCAGATAGACACCAAGTTTAAAGGCGCCCTGTAAGGACGAGTGTCACATCTGTCTAGAACCAGTAGAAGTAAGGCAGTGGGTGGGGTGTTCAAAAGAGGTACTGGGATCAATCCCCAAGGTCCTACAGGCGCCTAACCCGCTAACATAGTCCATAAGCACAAGTGAACCCACATGAAGTCACTGTAGAAGCGTAGTAACGTAATAGTAGAACAGTGGACCCAAAACGTACCATTCTCCCAGAGCCTCCAGGCAGCGCATACGTCCCAGGATGAGGTCCGGCTCCTCCTTGGCCAGCTCCAGCTTCTTGCCGTACGCCAGGAGAGCGTCCTCCCACTCGTGGAGCTTCTCGTACCAGGTGGCCTGGATCTCCTGCAGGGAGAAGGAAGGTGCAGGCGCTGAAACTATGATCACCCATCATTAGCTGGTGTTCATTGATTTATTGATCCCAGTAGGGACATCTGTAGGAGTAGAGGGGCAGTGAAACATTGCAGTGCCACGGGGGGAGCCATTCCAGATTTAAGGTCTTACGTGTCCCGGCAGGAGTTATTAATCTAAGTCCTTTGGTGAGAGAGGAAGTTGGAAACCCATGTGGACATGCAGACAGAACATGCAACCTTCCACAGAAAGGCCCTAGTGGGGTTCAAACCCAGGTCCTTCCTGCTGTGACACAGCAGTGCTAACCGCTGCGCTGCGAAGCCAAAACCTTTAAAAGGTCAAACCACTGTTTGGATGCATTATGACACTGAGTGTTGTGATGTTTTCAGGGTTTTTGTTCAGTTTGTTCAAAGCATTCAATTGAAGATATTGGAGCTTTTGTGGGAACCAAAGAATTAAATTTGCCCCCTCATCCCTTAACCAGATGCTGGGTTAAAGGTTAGGAGTTCTGTCTTAATGAGGCACAGTGTTCCACAACATACTCTCTTTACTATCACAGGGCACGGCCGATTACATATTGGACACGTGTGAAGTCTCCCACGACGCACAAGACCGGTCCGAGTGACGACCTCTAACGAATCGTCTTTTTTCCAACGGTGCACGGGACGAGCTTTGACCTCTGGTGACCCGGGAAGGAGGCCGACCGGCACACCAAAAGGACCGCGCCAAACCCCCGCCGCCATCACTCGGGTAAAAGACCCCAGAGCACGTGTTCACCCCGTGAACGCGATTCCTGGAAGTATGCGCGTCAGGGCGATTTCTGTTGTTTTCACCAAATCTTTGCCTCTTGGACTGAGGGTTTAATAAGGGAACATGACAGCAGCTGAGGGTGAGGCCCTTCCTGCACTACCTGTGAAACAGCCGGTGTGCCAGCGCTTGACTCAAGGCTGAAAGTAGCAACTTCATAAAGCTGTGTGGGTCCATGCGGTCCACAGATCCGCTCGGTGAGGTTGTTTTCTTCTTCGCTTTGTTGCTAATGTGTTATCCCACTTCCTGCCCCTTTAGAGTCCATTTAAACAAACACACACTTAAACAAAACACGCAGGACAGCTTGTGGATTTGTTTCATTAACTGGCTTTGTGCCGAGAACGGCAGGAAGCCGGTGGCATTAATGTTAAAGTTGAAAAACTAAAGACGTGGAAAGAAAGAGCAACTTGAAGAATGATTTGGATGCAAGGGGAATGAGATTAGTTGTATCATGTTATGTAATAGAATGAGATGAGTTGTATCATGTTATGTAATGTATTAGTTGTATCATGTTATGTAATAGAATGAGATGAGTTGTATCATGTTATGTAATAGATGTGGAAAACACAACGTGAGGAGGGGGGGGTGTTGTGTTATTGAATATCTGGCCCGGGTCCCTCCATATAAAATGTGAGTAGTTCTAGTGTCTTGAAGCCGATCCGTTGGTTTTAGGTTGGACAGTGACATGCAAACGTGAGGGTTTAACCAAGCTACACGCCAATACAGTGCTTTATAGAGTTTAATGTTCCTGACATTCAGGAAACACATTCAGGTGTGAGAGAGACACAACTTTTATATGCTTGTTATATTGTCTATGTACATTGTAGAGTCCATGATGTCATGATTAGTTTGATTAACTCTCTCCCGATCATTACCTCATTTTTTTTCTACTGTACCGGCAATATATATTTAACTTTGTTTTGACCTTTTTATACTGCTTTGTTATTTGTCCTTTGTTTAATTTTTAAAGTGCCCTGGCAATGTAAATGTTTATATCCCCTTGCCAATAAAGCTATTTTGAATTGAATTGTATTGACAACAGTGAGAGAGAACAGTGCGAGAGACTGAGAGAATTAGAGAGAACAGTATGCGAGAATGAGATAGAGAGACAGAGAGAGGGAGACAGAGAGAGGGAGAGAGACAGGGAGAGAAAGAGAGAGAGAGAGAGAGAGAGAGAGAGAGAGGAGAGAGAGAGCGAGAGCGAGAGCGAGAGAGAGAGAGAGAGACAGGGAGAGTAAGAGAGAGATGGAGAGAGTGAAAGAGAGAAAGTGTCAGAGAATGAAAGAAAGAAAAAGAAAGCGGGAGAGCCGAGGACCTAACCGTAAACTGTACGCCGTTTAAAAATAAGCAATGGATAATTTATTGCGTTAATGCACATAACATGAAGTCTAGCCGAGCTCGGCAGCAGACAGCGGTGCCTCCACGTGCTTCGGGGGAGAACAGTGTGTTCTGGGGCATTGTGCTCCCAATGACCCCCTCATTATTTGGGTTTAGAGCATGCCTTGGTGGGCAAGTCACAGCAGGGGGGACTAGATCCATTACCGCTGGGCCGGGGCGCTATTGAACGGACACATAATGGGATGATTACATACTATTACGTGGGTAACATAATAACACGACCATGAAGAAATGTGAAATGGGATTAAACAATTAAATTAGACTCGAGTGCAATTCAGATGTCAAAATAGTGTTCATAAGACAACGAGTGAACGGACGAATCACATTCGTCCGTGACTCAGTATTTGTCCAAGACAAAATACCGTGACTCAGTATTATGCCCTGTGCAGGGCACCGTGATGCGACACTATGGCGCTACCTCCTCCTCCTCCCGGGGCGGACGCAGAGCACTCACCAGCTCCCCAAAGTGTTTCATGGCGTAGTCCAGGACTCCTGACGCTGCCTCGGGCTGCTGCAGCTTGTTGTTGATGCTGCAGGGAGGGAGGGAGGGGTTAGATGATCAACCTGGAACCACACCCCACGCACTTTGGATGTCACAGCACAAGCACAGGACAGGAATAGGAATTGAAACCAATACAAAGGATTAGGGGTGTGAATCTTTCGGTATCTCCCGATCCGATTTCCATTCTTGGGGTCACGATTCGATTCTAAATCGATTCTGGATTCAGTACATAGGGGTACTAAGACAGGCGGTGTGGCAAATTATGGCATGAAAGCAGAGTAAAGTGTGTATAAGATTATGTAGTTTTAATATTTGAAAAAGTTATATCAACTCATCAACTGAGCAATAATGTAAACACACAAAAGCAAACCTAAGTAATATTTTTTTTGGTTTAAATCCATTTTTGGAAGTTCAGAATCAAAGAAGTTCAGAATCAAAGAAGTTAAGAATCGCGATTCTTACGTAGATACAATTGTGAATATAGAGATACACAAAAGAAAAAAATACACAATATGAATAATAGTGTAAACGCAGAATGTAAATGTCAACATTATTGGCAGTAGAGAAAGCGAAAGAACGAGAGACAGAAAACATTCTGAGATTACAAACAGCTTTTTCCAGATGATGGATCGCTGCTGAGGTCAGAGTTGCACAATCACCGTGCGGGTGAAACCGGAGGAAGGGACAACATGGCCGCCACCGCCGCCATAGCAAGACGGATGGCGTCTGAATCAACGCATTGGCGAGCCTCGGTCTCGACCAGCCACACTGTACAGTCTCATCTGGCCAGCGAACCAGAACACCAGCCGGATCAGGTGAAACCCGTGTGTCCCCACCACTTAATACCGCCACTCTGGCGTTTACATTGAAAACACATGTCTATGATGTCAGATGAGGTAATTACGGCGCCCAATGGGAGCCAGGTACAGTTCCCTCTTTGTGCGCGGGGTTGTAAACTAACAGACAATACTGGCACGGTGTTAACAAGTGACTGGAATGAGAAATGACCTGTGAGGAAAACGGTGTGCGGAGTTGAACTCACACAGGCGGATAAATGTTCTCCCAGAGCCCAGAGGACCGTAAAGTGTTGACACGTCTAGAGCCCTGAGATATTTACATCTCTCGTGGAGCGGTGCCGTGATGTATCTCCAAGACGGTAGGGACGGTAGTCATTACTGACAGAAAGCTAAGTCAGGGATAACCGAGGCCCGCGCTTTGCGGCCACGTTAAAACAAATGTTTCCCATCTCAATGAACAGTGTGTATTTTTATAGAAAAGGTTTATAGCAATATGGTGGATGGTAGATCCACGCCTGTAATCCCCGGGAGATTCCTGCTGTGTAATCCGTCAAGACAATGGTCTGTCTAATCTGTGTGGAGCCCCCCTCGCCTCCCTCCAGCGTCTCCCACATATGGAAACACTCGCTGGAAGCAGCCTGTCGTATTTCCTCAACCTGAAAGGCAGAGCTCTGCGCAGATGTAGCGTTTTCAAATGAACCACGAGGCCGCGGGAGCCCTGCACACTGCAGGGTGGCAGTTGATGAGGGCTGCATGGGAGTGGGTGTCTAAAAATGTGTTTGTTTGACAAGACGGGCGTAAGGCAGACAAACGTGATGAGAGAGCACTGTGGACTCACCGGTAGGCAAAACAAGCCAATGAAAACAAAGGAGGCCTTGGCTGAATAAAGTTCAATCTGGAGCGTGTCTTGTGTTTCTCTATTAATTTCTGTCCTGTAAAACTATGATGACAAGCCCCAGAATGACTACAGCAATTGAACAGTAAAGACCAAAAGGGAAATCTTTTAGAGTTCAGCACAATAAGGAACAGGAAGCAGATCTTTTCCATACCATTTATCTGGGGCTGGCGAAGGTGCGTGTCACTCAAAATTGTCAGCAAGCGATTTTTAACCGATGTCTGGTTGTCTCCAGCAAATACAATTACCGCATTGCACTGCATGATAAACCCTGATGCCATCACCATGGTATCCTGTGTATATTGCATATAATTAGTTTTTGGGGGACGGTAGTGTATATCTACTGTGGATCTGACGGTTTGATGCACCACATCAAGAGTTCATATCTAGGATATTGAGATACTGGGCTCTCCAAGTCTCAGAGTGCATAGGCTGCTGCTGAGGAAGCAGCCAGAGACAGTCTGTATGTATTCTCTCTCTCTCTCTCCCTCTCTCTCTCCCTCTCCTGTGGAGCCCAGGGAATTCAATGTCCCTCCACCATCTGGCTGCCATCTACAAACACAGTCCAGATGACAGCACTATGCGATACCGTGGGGAAATATATAAACCGTAAAGCAGCGGTCGAGCTACTGCTTTATGTATGTTGACAATTACATGTATGTTAACAACTGCACCCATGATGCCAACTACTTGTAGAGCAACAGTGCTAATGCAGTGTGATGCCAAGAGCAAAGGGAACATCGGCAAAAAAAAAATAAAAGAGCACCCATGGGTAACTTGGCTAACATTTATATGCATCAATTCCCTGTAATCCCTGAGACGGTACAAACGTTAACTAAACTTTGTGGTAGGTTCCCATAGGACGCATAACAGAATAACTGCATTTCAGAGTCTTTCTTCGGCTCCATTCTCGCCTGGTAACTTATTATGGAGCGTGCTGGGCGTTTATTAGTAATAATCTGGGGCCCCATCTCCGAATGAAAAAGGAGAAAATACTGCATGTAGACCTAAAAATAAATATTAATCACTGCACAGTAGAGAGTGATTTGAACATGAGAAGTGTCTGGGATAGATTGGAAACCACCATACTGTTTGAGCTGTGGTAAAGGGATAGACGGCGTACTGCGTTTTTATTGATGTTGTGATATGAATCATCGCAGTATTTATAATACGAGTAATGTGTATAAATATAAAAACTGCAGTGTGGTGGGCTTTTGTTGAACTGTATATTATGGAGTGCACACAGCGAATGAATAGCTGGTAGGACACATTTCTGAAGGACATTTCAGAATGAAGGCTGGAGTAAATCAAGCTTCAGGAAAATATACGAGTTTACTCCGGCCTTGTCCTTGTCACGTGACAGCGAAGCATATTGTCTCAGAAGAGTACGTTGAGTGCTCTGGGTTTATTTTCTCCTCATTTTCCTTGCAACTTAACAACAAAGATGTTCCAGGAAAAATATGATGCCTGAGTTAATCTCAAAGATGGATTTGGCAAACCAAAGCAACAAGGTGACTATCTGTGATGGACTATAATGGAAGTCCACAGCACCAAGCGTAGACATTCATCAGCCGTTTGCTCGGGAGTCAATGGGCAATAAGAAAAACAAAGAACGTAGCAGGCCTGGCCGTTAACGTCTGTTATATCAGTTTTTATCAGTTTTCTTTAAAACAAAAGTGCTGCTCCTAGGGTTTTTATCTTGGAACAGGGTCAAAATTTTAAACAAGTCTAACAATCTTCTCATAAAAGGCCTCAGACTGACACCAATTGGCTTGTAAGATTAAATAATGGTGGAAACACCTCTGCCAATAAGATACTAAAACATAATGGGCCAATGTATCCAGGTCATGCTTAACAATGCTTCCATCAATGGCTTGGATTGTGAAAGGTTGACCTGTAGTTCTTTTAGAGGGAACACCCCCACAAGGCCCAAGATGTACGAAGAACAGAGCGGAAAAACTTCCAACACTGGAGCCGATCAAATTAGAACGACATCCACTTGATGCTAGCCAAGAATGCCAAATATATAACCACTTCAAAGGCCATCGAGAATCTGTTTTAAAGGAAAGTGTGAGTCAAGGGCCTTTGACTTCGATGCATGTCTTTTTTCACAAATATGTCAAATGCTGAACATCTAATCGATGTGCACCACATACTCTTGATAGAACCCATACGCACAGACAGCAGAAGCGTTTTGTTTCAGCGCACTAGCTGTGAATGTTCTCGCACTGGTACTATATCACCATACACCTGTGCCTCTGATTGGTGGTCTCGTACCACACAAACAAGGTCATACCGGGATCAGGTTGAAAAAATAGCTTGGGGGGACCTTTGTGGTAAAGCTTGTGGTGACCTTTGACACTTCATATTCACCAAGGACCCCCATGTCCGGGCCCCACATGGCCTTTCATTTACTGCAAGGAAAGAGAGGGAGGGAAGGTCATTTAAGATCCTACATTACTTCTCATGTGTCCCAGTAACGCAGGCATGCAGTTTTACACAGACGAAAGTGTTTAGAGACACTGATGGATACAGAGATTGATTGATAGATGACAGATAAATGCAGAGAGACAGACAATCTAAATACAAATGTAAATTAACATCCTCCTCTCTCTTTCCCTATCCCTCTCTTATAGTTGGTGGAAACATGAATTAGCATCAGACAGGCGAGGCAGGCTGGCTGGAGCAGCCTCTTAAGGTGGAAAGAGATTTACAACGGCTGCGTCTAACTGCTGGCACGTGAGCACCGGCCCTGACATGCCGCCCTTCTTGCATCGGTCCCTGGTGGCCGCAGCTTTTAACAGCTAGCAGTGAAAGAAGAGAAGCGGCAGCAGCAGCGGCTGTCACACCGAGACTCTCTATGGGACCATCTTGTCTTGTGGGGGAACAGCCAGAACGCAATCAACCGCTGGGCTATGATGGCGGGACAGGATGTGTTGGGGGTATGCACCACTTGTCCCAATAGATTACAGATGAGCTGCTAGAAGAGGTCATGGCTCGTAGATAGAAAAAAGAGCATTCTTTCACGCCATTAGTTCCTCGTGTGACAGCATGTGAGGAGTGTCTCTCTTTGCAACTTGAGTTGTTCATTGCAAATATACATCAGATGGAATTGGGTTGTAATGAAGTTAGACGGGGGGAGATTTTTATTATGTTGTACCAGACAAGCCTACAGGGTAATCTGTGACTTGAAGAAAGAGAATCAAACCACTGTGAAATTATATATTACAACCGAATCAAAGCACAACAGCTTTGATTGGCTCTGGGCACTTAACTATTAAACCATTAAATACTCAATTTACAGCGACTGGCAGCTGGATTTCAAAACACATGAAAATGGATAGGAGCAAAAAGACAACCCTAGCACCAAGGCTGATTCTTTTTTTTTCATCCTGCAAATAAAACGTCTCCTCGTTCGGGGAAAAGATCAGTATCAGATGCACACGGTTCGATAAAGACGGATGTAGCGTGGAAAAGCCCAGACCGGCTTTGTTTTCTCTATCGATAAAGACCTGAAGCGACTGGCCCACTCGGACCTGGCCAATTAGAAGATGACTGACTGATGTTAAGAAGGCCCAGAACGTTCTGATATTTTCGCAGCTGGATATTTCCACCGAAGCGAGACTGAAGGGAAATGATACAGTTGAACCGATTATTGACACGTGTGTCAGGAAGGGCTGAATGAAGCGTATTGTTACTCAATGGTTCCTTTGAAATTTCCCAACACCTCCAGTGAATATTCGACCGATTTGGTGGAATCCAAACAGCTGTTGTGATTCCAGGATGTGACCTAAAGCTCTTGTTTCGAAAGATACTTCCTGGCTTGGCAGAACGGTAACTGGGACAGCATTCATCTGCCAGGCCATTTGAAGTGTAGGATTAAGGGAAACATGATGAAGTGTGGCACAACCATCTACCAATTGAATGACATTCCCTCTTCAAATTCGCAACAATCATCACCAGCTAATCTTCCACTTTGAAACACACAAACACCGCGTAAATCTTAGAAAGAGCGTGACCCCACTTTAGCAGGAGCACATCTAATCTGAGTTAACTAAAGGCAGATTCTCCATAATGATCTATTCTTTGACCACCGCAGGGTCTTCAGAGGAAGAAGTCCCTTCCCTGGATGGTGGCAATGACAGGGGTCACCTCCGTCCGTCAGCCCTGTGATCCCAGATGGAGCTGCTGGGACCTGGGTGGTGAGAGGGGGTGTGGGGTGGTTCCCTTCGTCCCTAAGACGGTTTGACTGGTGCCTTTGTTCCTCATTTCCTGACAAACAACATCAAGCAGGGGGTTGTTTCAACGCTGGCCGTGTGTCCTGCTCTCAGCAGCTACACTCCAAGGAAAGAATGCTAACACACAAAACTATATTCATTTCAATTAATTCATGACCGGCACTCCTTAAAAATAAATCTTAAACATTTGCCCTAGAGGATAATGACGTATTAGATACGGTACATTGGAATATGCTTAGCAGTGACGTCAGCAGGTTTTGTTTGAGGATTACATTGCTTGTGTGGAGTAATTCTGGTTTAACAGAAACCCCAATTTCTTGGGGGTATAGGGGGTTAAAACGAACTGAACATGCTTAAACATTTTCTATCCAGTTGTCATCACCTATATAATTTGGCATGATTGTTTCTGCTTGTTAGGCATGTTGTAGAGCCTTTGAGACAGCTGGAGAAACTATTGAAGCCCTGTTTAATTCCTCGCTGTTGAGACACCGGGACCCGGCAGGACATGCCTATGGAGACCATCACCTCAGGGTCAACAGGTCAACAAAATGAAGGGGGTTAGCTCATTGGAATGCTGTTTTGCTATTTTGATGGAGACAAACACTGCGACCTATGCAGAATGTGGAAAACAGCCTCACGTTTCCAACATAGCGATGTCATTTCTAGATGATCCATCAACATCAATCTCTGCTGTATGAGGTTTTTAATGAAAAAAAAAACATTGAATGTAAAGTACCTTAGACAGCTGATCATTTTCCCCCACTGGAAACCCTGTCCACCCCGAAACCGTTACCAACATCACAGAACCCCAAAAGATAACATCCGTCTTTGATCTATGATGGTAATCCTGACATAATCAGATTAATTTAGCTGACTTTAAAGCTTTGTTTGAATGAAAAAGCAACAAAACACTTACCAACAAGGTAAAAAAATGTTTTAAGTTGCAACAAGTTCGCTCTTCATTTCCCCCGGTGTCCACCAGGGCATATTTGTAGCGTGATGTCACGCCATGTGTCTCTGAAGCAGAGCCAAGGAGCCAACAGTGCTTCCATGAGGTAAAGTAGGGGCAACTCCACGGGGACTGCGGGTAATCCATCTATCCTGTGCTCTGGGATCTGGCTACCGCTTCTCGGGGTGATGAGTGGGAGTCCAGAACCTGGTTCTTGTTCCTGATGCCATAACAGAAGGCAGCTGGGAACCATCAGTGGGCCCGGGCCACGAGAGGCTCTTGGTGGCATGCCAAGGCGAAGGCCTGCCAGTCAGACTAGATGGTGGACACCCAGACGCATACGCGCTCCTTCATTAGCGGGAATACGAAACAGTGTGTTTAAGCTCCGGGCGTGACTTGGTATAACTTGGCAGCGGTGGAATTGTTGGTGATGTTATTTTTCACGTTATTATTTCAATAAGAGTCATTTTGGTTTTCCTTAGTGTTTTGAGAACCAATTTGTTCCGTTTTATTGACAAAAAAGTACAATTAAATAATCTATTTCAGCTATTCCTGAAATATAAATTACATTTACCACATATCTCTGCTGTCTTTTAATGCCGTTTTAATAGCTACCTTGACTTTTTTGTGCAAATATTTTTAAGAGAAACATGAGATGTGGCAGCGATGCAGAAAAGCTGTAAAGTAAAGTTAGAGGTTAGCTGCTGTTTAAAGGTTAGCTTATTAAGTTGTAATGTGTAATAGTTGTATGTATCTTATTTCATCGGGGATTGAACCGAGCATTAGGACCATTTGAAATCCTTCCATAGAAATTGGCCGTCTTAATACAGATGGAGTCATTTGTTTATCTCCATTTAAGGACACATTAAAATTCAATTGATTTATGTCAGTAAATAGGGATAAACTTTTCCTTGAGTGTTTAGACATTAGTTTAAATGAAAATGTGGTTGTTAAAAATGTTTTTATTGAAAAACAGGACCACGTTTCAATATCATCTGTTTGCAATGAACGAATAAGCCAAAGATAACCTTTGAGTAACACTGAAATTATTTTGAAAAACCTCATCATAGACGGCAAAAAAGGTGTATTTTGTGACACTTCAGCTGCAGCATTCGGTTATATAAATCCCATTTGCATGTGTATCACTCAAAAAAAACGGGGTAAGCCAAACAGCTTCAGAAATGTTTCTGAAGCCAAGCGTGTCATGTTTGATTCAAGGGGAATCACACTGAGATAACTGACAGGCGGAAGAAGTTTTAATAAAGATTATATAACAACCTCTGGATTCCTCTGAGACAGGCATTCACTGGATCCTAATTTAACCCTTTAGCCTTCTCCACCCCGAAGTGGAAGAGTTGACCTATGAATGTCTATTAGAATGTTGTCATTTACAATACAATGAGCATATGATTCACTCAATCATCTCAGTTTCATCATAAATAATCCTGAAGAAAACGAAAACAAATGTGACTAGAGTAAAGGCATTAGGGCATGATCTCAAGAGAATTTAAGCTAAATTCCATATTTTTCCTGTTGTCGACTCCCCAAAAGAGAGTCTTCACCTTTTACCAAAACCTCGTGTCACGTTTCAGTGATCACGAAGTGTGTTTGCCTGTGAGGATAGTTCACTAGCCGGCACACTTCCTCTGCATCACTTCATGAAGTGAGAAATCTGCTCGCAATGTACTTTCTGGGGACCACAGCAACTGGACGGCTCTCCGTCACGAAAATGAAAAGAGTAGTCTACCGCACCAAAGCTAAACGTCCCTTTGTCCGATCCCTAGCAAGAGGATACTTGTGTGTGTAGGAGTAAAACAACCAAGCTTTTTAAAGACGTTTTCATGTGGGGAAATGAGCAACAAGATCAACAGAGAGCTACGCCGACCTACGACCCTTGAGGTCTTCACGGGTCGGTGATGCTAAGCGTGTTAAAAACAGCGCGCACCTGGGCTTCTCGGATGGGCGCTGGCCGACAGACGGCAGGCACGGCGGTGAGGATTGCCGTGGGGACCCATTGCGGAGGGGCGGGAAGTGACTCACAGAGCAGCGTGTCGAGGAAGTGAGAATACCCAGGACCTTTTCTCCCCGTCGTAACGCTGACTCACTTCCCTGACTGAAGGGAGTAACAGGAGTCATCAGGCGGTGGGCGCAGTAGTTACCTAGCGGCCGGTCAGTTAGGTACGCATTCCCAGTGCACGTATGAGGACACAGCGTTCCCGGAAGAGTTAAGGCTATAAAGCGCCACGCGGTGTCACCTGACGGATAACGTTTTTAGACGGGTTGTTTTAGACGTTACTGGAAAAGATGATAGTGGCACTCAAAATGCTCAAAGTTATAGCTGGTGTCATCGGCCAGCACTGAATGTTGGTGTAAGCGTCACTGACTGACACTTGGTTTTAAGTTTTTACTGTGGCCAGTTGGCAATTTCCTTCAGACTAGGAATATTATATACTAATAAGTATCCACATACAAGTAATGGGTAATATACTGGTTATTTTAGGAAATCAAAGAGATAGTGGTGAAACCTCTGTCTGCTACCAACTGAATAGCACAAACGAGCAGGTTGAATTCAAACTACGCCGAAAACAAGACGGTATATCAGAGTATGCCAAAATTGTCAGTGTTTAAATGTAGGCATTTGAAAACAGAGGAAGTCAAAGACTGAGTAAAGAATATTAAGTTAAGACTACAACAAAGATACTGGTCTGAACATGTAATACTGACCAAAATAGCATCATTTTAAATGTCACAAAAAATGGCTTGGCAAGGCAAGACAAAACTTCCAGGAAGTCAATGCATGAGGTCACCAAAACATTGGCATTTTGTACGTTCAGTTATTTGAACCATATGTGCCCCGTCAGGGTTAATGCAGCCAGTGGGTACACGTATGTGGCTACTGGCCAGAAACATTTTCAAAAGACACCGGTTGAATTCAGTTTCAATAAGAAATCAATGAGAACTGTTTATCACATTCAGGATTAACTCAGAGTTTCAAAACCGTCTGAGAAAATAAACAAAAGAGCATACTCAACAAAAGTCCACAATTTAATAATTCTGTATCATGTTAGTTTAATGAAGACCCAATACATTGTATTGCTTGCAGATGACAAGCAGATACTTCACAAATGCAAAACATTGTAAACAAAGGGCCACATTCAACACAACAATGCCATCGCTGGAGGAATGGAAAGAGAAGGTCAGCTCTTCGTTCCCAATCCCAAAAAAGAGGGCTGTGTCTGGGCATATAAAGCGTAAGGCGAATCCAAGCGTGGCCTTCAGCCCGGTGACACGAGGAAGAAACAACAGACCTTTCACCATCATGTAGTATATTTATTTCAATGTGCACTCCTGACTGCTGCACTTCCCGTAATATGACGATGATTTCAGACAGAGCTCTCTCTCTCATGTGTCAACGTCATTCCACCTTACTCGCACAGGAGACACATATTTGGAAGGGGACAACAGCCAACCACATAATGATTCACAATTATTTCATACCGGATTTTGGGACACTGACTGCTTCTCATATTTGGCTTTTGTCTACATTTTTCACTAATCTCAATGTTATTTTGCCATTTTTCCTGTAAACCGACCCACCTTCTATTGCTCTCCTAGGCGTTCTGGTACGTTCTGGTACTTTAGTGCTCAGTGATCAGCGGTGCAGCCCAACGAGGCCACGTGAGGCCATTTAGTTCTGAGAGAGGGTTCTTTATACAAATAAACGAGGCAGAGAGAATGAGACAGCATGGGGGCTGGTTCTGTAGAAAGAGTGGCTGACATAGAGATGGCACATCGGGGTTCATCCTTGCCCCACATACGTCTTTCATAATCAACAGAAAATGCCCCCCCTCGCCTGAGCACATTGCACGAGGCCACTATTAAAAATATGCATCAGTTCTTACAACATTGAACTACTCCAGATCTTCAAGGGCCTTGAAGGTATATATTTGACATGTTTTAAATAATTATCTTTAAAGAATAACAACTAAACCCCAGCAAGCAGCTACCTACTGAGGGTATCAAATTTATAATGAAAATTGACAGTCACCCCGTCTTCCCCTCCTACTGCTTGTTGACCTCTGGTCCATTTCTGGGCCTTAGACTGTATTATCTTTAGAGCCTTTAGCCAGTGTTAAGTGTGCTTCAAAAACACATGAGAGATCATGGGATTATTCAATAGTAATAAGATAGGTAGTAGATACGGATCATTTTGGGAAACCTAATTTAACGTTTTCTAAGCATTTTGAGGTAATTCCTATGGGTGAAATGGTTCAGGGGCATTTAATATGCAATTATCAAGAAAAGTGATTACGTAATACATTGCTGCTGCACCTTAGTGCCTTCTTAATTGGTATTCATGTCCCGTCTGAATCAAACATACATTTTAGATTTTATGCCTGGCCAAATCACTCCTGAAACATGTGTGAAACCTTATTTGGTGGCTGGTGGTACTCATCTCTAAAGCAGCAGCATACTTATTTAGGGCATTTAGCCGACGCTTTTATCCAAAGTGACTTACAAGTACTTAACTATTTCAGGGACATTCCCCCTGGAGCAACTCAGGGTTAAGTACCTTGCTCAGGGGTACAGTGGTGGCAGACCCGGGGATCGAACCCATGACTCTCCGGTGCTCCGTCTGGAAGCACTGTTCCTTACCCACTCCCTCCTTACCATCACCCTAGAGTTAGGGTTTGGTTTCAGGGATATGTTTTAGGGTTAGGATTAGGGTTAGGGTTTGGCTTTGATTTTAGGGTTAGGGTTTGGTTTTAGGGTTAGGGTTAAGGTTTGGTTTTAGGATTAGGCTTAGGGTTAGGGTTTGGTTTTAGGGTTAGAGTTTGGTTTTAGGGTTAGGGTTAGGGTTTGGTTTTAGGATTACGGTTAGGGTTTGGTTTTAGGATCAGGCTCAGGGTTAGGGTTTAGTTTTAGGGTTAGGGTTTGGTTTTAGGGTTAGGTTTTAGGGTTAGGGTTTGGTTTTAGGGTTTGACTACCTACCTCTAATTACCTTCATTGACAAGAGTAATCGAACATAGAACCTTCCAGCCGTGAGTCGAACATGTAGCCACCACCCTATGATGTACTATGATGTA
>OOFB01007993.1:0-11931 GCA_900323305.1 Trachyrincus murrayi | reverse complement strand
TTTAGGGCATTTAGCCGACGCTTTTATCCAAAGTGACTTACAAGTACTTAACTATTTCAGGGACATTCCCCCTGGAGCAACTCAGGGTTAAGTACCTTGCTCAGGGGTACAATGTGGTGGCAGACCCGGGGATCGAACCCATGACTCTCCGGTGCTCCGTCTGGAAGCACTGTTCCTTACCCACTAGGCTACCATCACCCTACACGCATACTTGAATACGTGTTAAAGACTGTGCACAAGGCCATGTGAACTTGCCCACGGTTGCACAGAATTTCACAGGAAAAGCCCCTTGTTTTCTGATGGCACCGTCTTTATTGTATGAACACTTAAAAAACTTGATCCTGGGACAACACAGGTGCCTCATTCAGGCAAAATTGAAAAGCCTAGATGCACAAAAGATAGTATAACAACACAGCAGAGCCAAAGGTTCAAAGAAAACATTCAGTGGCATTGATATTACAGTTGAGTTGTGAATGTGGGAAGGTGATTAATTACATTGTGTACAATCACGTCTTTTGAAGACCATTTTAAAGCTCTGGTAGCATCCGGTAGTTCTCTGGTCTGCTCGCATATAAAAGTATATTCATTCAATAGATTGATAATACTATATTGGTACAGCTGGAACATACAATGTGAACGTGTCATATGCAGGACTTCTATACGCATTTTTCTTGTCCCATTCAATTGGAGTGTATATTGGGCACCGATCACTTATTCTTTGGCCTACTTTTACTATTCCAGTGCACACCATTCCAGTGTCATATTATTACCATTATTACACAGCTGCTTTTAATGTTACTGCTCTTACCTCACTTCAGTTCTGGCATATATATTATTATATTATATTTTTTGAACATATTTTTAAAGTATTTTTTTGTTCATGCAGCAACACTGCATGAACACTCAATGCAGTGTTGTATGTTTCAAACAAACGCCAACCTTCGTGTGAAAGGTCTTAAATTACATCCATCTTAATTGTAGGCAAACGTGGCCTAGAATTAAGGGCTGTCACTGACTTCGCACATCTGTTGGGTATGTAAAAACACAACTTATCGAAGAAAGTTACACCTAGTCATAACAAAACCAGTCATTAAAAGGAAAAACCACATTGTAAAGAGAGGCGAAAATTACACAGGCCGGCATGCAGACACGTTTCAAATGAAGCATATTTAGGTGTTAAAACATTCAAATTGAAACCAATCTTACACAAATAAAAACACAGCTGAAAGACACGCTTGTGTTACCGGCAGTACTCGTCATCATAGCTCATACATGGTAGCATGGTAGCATGATGTTCAGACAGTAGCTGATGTTTTTACCGGATCCTTCCATTACTCTTCCAGGCAGAGGAAGAAAAAAAAAGAAACCGACTACTTCATGGCTCGGAAATCTCGAACACCTGACAAACAAGAAGAAAGACCCAGAAGGGGCTGAACTATTAGGAATGAGAGAAAGTGAGAAAGAGGAGTGTGTGTGTGGGAAGGGGAAAGAGAGGGGGGAGGGGGTGGGGGGGGGTCAGGGCAGTGACTGATGTGCAGCTAAAGGAGGGGAGGGGAGGGGTGGGAGGAACCTATGTGAAAATATTTAAGATGCACGGGGAGAGCCGGGCTGCACGGAGAACACAGCAGAGAGCCGAGGCGAACAGCCGGTTGAAAGAGCTCTGGTACCGACTGAGCGCATCGCGGCCATCACACACCTTCACAGGGAACCCAACGCTCGTTGAACACAGCGACGACAACAAAACAAATACTTTCGTACTGAAACAAAAAACGAAAAAGAATGGCCAAAGTGAAGACGACCTTAGTGGCTTTGGGGGTTGCCCTGCTCCTGCTAGCGGGGGCATGGGCCCAGAACCCCAAGAAGAAGAGCTTTCCCAAGGCCCAGAAGGGCCACTGCTGCGACGAGGTGCGCTCCCTCAAGGTGCAGGTGGCCAACCTGACCAGCATCCTGGAGGAGCTGGGCCGCAAGCAGGAGACAGACCTGATGACAATTGTGCGGCAGGTGATGGAGCTGGACAAGCAGAACCGCCAGCAGGAGGCCCGCGTCACAGAGGCCGAGAGCAAGTACTCGGAGATCAACAACCGCGTGGAGATCCTACAGCTCCAGGGAGCCCAGTCCATCACGCAGACCTCCTCAGGTGAGGTTTCACACCGCTTGGTTCACATTCAGGTTCAGCAAAACTTTATTGTCCCTCAACAGTGTGACAGAAAATTGTCTTCGCAAGTAGAACAAAGTGCAGTTTATGTTGTTTCATTTTGTTGTTTAAAATGTGAACTGCAGAGGGAATGAAGGACTTTGTGAATGTGTCCTCACTGCTGTATGCCGATGGCTAGTCGTGGTGTTAAAGTAATACACTAAATATGATTGGCTGAATGTTTTGTTGGGCTCTCAGTGATATGACGGGAGTTCATGTCACTAGTCTGTAGGGTCTGTTGAAATGTTTCCGTGGTTACAGACCGTCTTAACTGTGTCCTTTCCTTCTCTCTTTGTTCTCACCTGGTGGGCAACTGCCTCCAGATGCTCCCTCTCTCTCCTGATCTAAAGATCACGTCTAATGTTTGCCATACGTTCAGCATAATATAATATCGATATGAGGATGAACTAGAAATATGGAACTGATGACTCAGTCTAGGATGTCCATGCTTGGAATCCAGTGTTAAGAGTACTTCATGGGGTTATATTTTTACAAGTTACCCAGTTATTGCTGAGTTGTAATGAGCCATTTTCTATGTTTGAACTCACAAAGGGCTCGCCGTTTGTCAAACAAAACATTCTACAGGTATTTTCTTTGAGGCATTTTGCCTGCGGAAAGCTATAATCAACCTTGTGTGCCTTGAGCCACGGGCTGTTGTGGATTTCCGATAATGAAGATCATAGTGCAGATTACAGTGTCTGTCCTTCCCTAACAGCAGTCCTAACCCCCTCATTTAGGAGGTGTACAGTCCCGTCTGGAGAGCTAGGAGACAAAGACCACCTCTATAAAAACGCCAAAACACCCCAGCGTCCAGACTTTAACAAGCCTTTAATCAGCATCAACTGCTGCAGAGGTTAAACGGGCCTGATTCAGTTTATTATTTTAATAGACGTTAGGTAGGTGTGTGTGTGTGTGTGTGTGTGTGTGTGCCACTGGAAAAGTGAACGCAGGCGTTTTAACAGGCTCTGGTTAAATTACAGAGAGACTGTTGAGGCAGGAAGAGAAGCAAAGATTAGAATTAGAAGGTTTCCTCTCTCTCTCTCTCTCTCTGCCAGTACCAGATCCAATTCAACACCAGTGACCTCATTCCCTATTGCATATCACACTTGTGACAGCAGGAAAGGACACAGAGGACTATTATTATAACTTGTGTTGACCTTCGAAGCAGGGGAATAGAACATTTTCTCTGCGGTCCATTCCCCTTCAGAAAGTTATCAATCCATCCTTGCATACTACTATACTATATAAAAGTGAATTTAAATGTTTAAAACCAAAGAAAGCATCTGGGAAGACCATTACTGACCAGACTCCCTCTGTTCTTCTCTCTATAGATGTCATGTATGATTGTGCTTCCCTGTACGCCAAGAACTACAGGATCTCTGGAGAGTACAAACTCCCCAAAGACGAGTTCCTTCGGACACCCGAGCTGACCGTAAGTCACTCCATCGACAGATGGGTTTAGATGGTTCATTGAGGAGCACCACTGTGTTCCTTAAAAGGCAATGACATCTTTTGAAGAACATTTAAAATTCTTGATGTGAGCAAATGAGCAATGATTTTCGCCTAAAGATGAATTGTTTGAGACGCGTCTTGAACAACTGTCCTAACGGTCCAACTGGTTTCAGGTCTACTGCGATATGAACACCAACGGTGGTGGCTGGACCGTGATCCAGAGACGCCGGGTGGGCCTCACTTCATTCAACCGCGACTGGAAACAGTACAGAAACGGTTTCGGGACGATCCGCGGAGACTTCTGGTTGGGCAACGAGCACATCTTCCGCCTGACACGGCAGCCCAGCGCACTCAGGATCGAGATGGAGGTAGGTGCTGCTGAACGGAAGGAGCCACGCAGGCTCTGAACAAAGAGCAGACAGAATATACACACAATTATGAAGGCCTCGCCCTGCCAACACACACACAGAGGGCTCCAAATCATCGTCTCGCTCTTTGTTTCCATTACTACAATAATACATGACCTCTGACTAATGGCTTTGGAGGTCAGCAATCCCTGAGGGGTGCTGTTCTGTAGACCTCATCCGTTAATGTGTTTTCCAACGCATCCGTTAATGTGTTTTCCAACGAAGGACTGGGAGGGAGAGACCCGCTTCGCCGAGTACGGCTACTTCAGCGTGAGCAACGAGCTCAACAGCTACAAGCTCTTCCTGGCCAACTACAGCGGCAACGCCGGGGACTCCCTGCGCTACCACAACAACACCAACTTCAGCACCAAGAACAAGGACAACGACAAATGCGTGGACGACTGCGCCGCCCTGCGTAAAGGTAGGAACACAAAGAGACTCTACGTCTAGAACATTCTTCACGCTAGATGTCACGATCCGTCCGTCACGCACTAACGACGACTGTGACCCTGTGACCTCCGACAGGTGGCTACTGGTACAACTGCTGCACAGACTCCAACCTGAATGGCGTGTTCTACCGCAGAGGGCTGCACACCAAGAGCACAGATGGCATGACTTGGTACGGCTGGCACGGGCCCAACTACTCCATGAAGAGAGTGGAGATGAAGATCCGACCACACAGTTTTCATCCCTGAGAGGGCCGACGGCCAAGGCGCTTGGATGCAGATGATTGGCAAGCCTTCTCAGACATCAAACAAATACCTGCACACTCAGAACTTGGGGGGGGGTGGCTTTTGAAAGGAAAAATCCTATTTTCTAGAAGAATCGCATTTTCTAGATACGTTTAGGTGGGTTGGATACGCAATGTGTTTTTTTCTGTTTTATGACTGTAAATTGTAATGCATTTTTCATATATTTATCTTGAAATATTTTATTTTCTTAGAATATTACCACTGTTTCTGTAGACTTAGGTGGTTATCAGTTCTTCATCTCAAAAGTTTGTCGGGTATAAAACGAGAAAAGACAGTAGAAGAAATAAACGTTAAACTAGATGTTGATTGCATGTAAAGACTGGAATGTAACTGACCAACTTCCGAAATTACACCACACAATGGATTGTAAAAAAAAACACCTAAAAAAACTACTTGTGGATAAAAGCAATATGTTATTTGTAAAATCTGTACAGCTCTTTAATTGTGTTGTTTTATAGGATAGAAAATAAAAACCTTTATTATTTCTAACTAAGGTCTGGTGTGTCACATTTAAAAAAAGATCATTTTACATTGCTCAGCAGCACAATACCACAGACGTGTCACAGACACACATCCCACAACTAGACTCTTGCCTGCATTCATTACGTCCAACAATGGCCAAGCAACGGCCTTGGGCCATTAACCTTTGACCCTTGGGCAGCCATTTGACACCCTGGTCAAAGGTCCCGTGCAAATGACGCAAATGAAAGAAATAGAGACCACACACATTTAGACAAAGGCATGCTAGTGAAATGCCCCCAAGGACAGCTTTGTGAACCTGAGAGAGAGAGGAACGCCATCTGCTAAAACAGGAAACCCGAGGAGAAGGGAGGATAGAGGTTAGAGTCTCCCCAAAGTGTTAACATATTTGAATACTTAAAACGCTATGCTGCGTATACCGGCCTCAAAGAAAGGTCATATATTCTTCACTTTTATGATAGGCCTCGCTCACTATGGAGACGGCGTCTGAAGACACCTGAAAGGAATTGTCCTAAAATAACGACTGTCCAGAAAAGAAACGCCAACTGAAAGGGCAGTTGGAAGGAGACAGGGTCAAATGTGCAGGTTCAGTTGTTAAGAGTTTACAATTACTGATTACTTTGCTTTTAGTACAAAGGGTTGCATGCTTCATTGGAAATGTTAATTAAACATTAGAAGGTATTTTAATCCTTAAATAAACCTCACAGTATCTTCTGTATTAAGTGAAGCGCAAATGAGTATTCCATGAGGCAGAGTAGCCTTAAGTATTCCATTCCAGATACGCAATACTTTAATGCTATTGACACATTTTAGCAGAAATGCATACTACGCCTTCCCAAAAATAGTCTTCATTGTCAAACTAATGGCCCTACACATAAAAACGTTCAACCATATCGTAATATAACCATATAGGACATGAAGTAATGCAAATTATTTAGTAGAGTAATAGCCTGTTTTTTTATAGAATAGCCAGTTTTACACAGCACTTAAATTCTAGTGAAACACCCCCACTCAATTACCTGAACAATACCAATCCAATATCAGCCAAACGATTTTCCTTGAAAAGACTAAACAGCGCAAAGTTGTTTGATTATAAAAGGGGTTCAGGTTGTTTTCATTGAATTGATGCTGTCCTTAATTAATATCGTCTATTCCTGCTTCAGTTCCGGTTGTATACTAAACCTAGACCCCAAACCCTCCACAAAAGACGAAATGAAAACCAACAACAAGAATCACTTAAAGCAAAATGTAATGATGGAAATCCCTCAGAACTCAAATACATATCCGACAAAGCAGCACCAGCACATCAGACCGCCAGAAGACCCCAGTAAGGGCAGCACCAGCACATCAGACCGCCAGAAGACCCCAGTAAGGGGAGCACCAGCACATCAGACCGCCAGAAGACCCCAGTAAGGGCAGCACCAGCACATCAGACCGCCAGAAGCCCCCAGTAAGGGCAGCACCAGCACATCAGACCGCCAGAAGCCCCCAGTAAGGGCAGCACCAGCCCGGGTCTAGCCCAGAGTTCGGTGCATTACAGCCAGGATCTTTTATGGGGAATCCTGGAGAGGTGAGAACCAGATGGAGGGGTTTGGAAAGACTGCAGTGCTGGATCCCATCATTCATTCATCATCATCAAGGGCCCAGAGAAATTGAAACCAGGCCCCTAAGAAACACAACTCCAGACAGTCTCGTAGATGAAAAGGAGGCAAGCGTCCAATTAAATGCCTGGAAAACACATTTCACTTCATACAGTAACCGAGGACACTGGCAGGGGGAGGATGGGAATCAGGGGGTCGGAAAAGATTAGCGTACATATCAAAGTGCTCTGCAACAGGCGGATATGTGGGCTTTATTCAGGCCGTTATTATGATGAAGAGGGCTTTCAGAGTGATGGTCTAAATGGTATCTTGGGTATCGTCCTCGCTGGATAGTTTGGGGGTCATAAATCCACCTGCCACACTGTATTCTCCGGTTGTCTTTTTGCAATGACAATAGCAAAGAAAATAAGAGCAAGTACAGTCATTTCAGAGTAAATGATTACTTCTGCACAGTCACCTGGGGCGTTTGTCAGAATAGTGACAGGCTCAATGTATCATTTATATTTATAGGGCTGTGGGTATTTTTACTCTTAGGTTCTCCGGTCACACGTTGAACTTGTTTTTGTAGCTCAGTCTATTCCTCCTTGTGAAAGTCACAGTCGTGAGTATATAATACACAACACTTCATTTAAGCCCAAAAAACATCCCCGCTTCATTACAGTACAACGTAGGTATGCAAAAAGAAAAGCCTCTAGTATTGGGAATCATTTTACCAATGGCGCCAAATCTATCCAAACATACTATAGCATTACGAAAGTAGCGCTCACGTTGATATTGATCTATAGCATATACTATACTCCACGCATAGTCACAGTGCACAAACCAGAGCCCACTTCACGTAGTAGAACGCTACGTCTTGATTGGCCGTAATGGAGACGACAGGCTTTTGTCATGGAAAAGTTCTTGCGTAACCCATGCTCTCCCAGTATAGGCATATGTATAGATGTCTATATAGATGTAAATACATACACACATATACACACCATCACTGCACCGACTGACGGGGTAAATTTGAACTACTCTGGCGTCTGGCATCCCCCTCTCCCAGCCACGGGCCACGTTTCACCCAGACCGATGACCCAGGAGGAAATCGCTGCTAAACTTCAGGTTTTCCAGCGAAATGAGTGTGGTGTAACCAAGGTACAAAGCAGTTAAACGGGTACTTGGCCCCACTCCGAGGGAACATTGTACAGAGTAGATGGGACCTGAAATTACAGCGATTCTTCACTTGCTTAAATCTCTGTTGAACGGTGGTTTACTTGACCTCAGCTGTTGTCACTTAAAGTGGAAGTAAATAAACACGATGAAGTTATAAAACCTCCAGAGTGAAGAGTGGCCTAACAGAACGACTCCAGACAAGAATTCAATATCACTCTTCATCTTCATGATATTATCTTCATCTTCATGATATTATCGTACAGTCACGTGTATTACCATGACTATACGCATCATGGTAGTCATGTGTACTGAATGATATCAAGATAATGAAATCAAAAGTTATTTCAAACAGACATCCACATGAGCTTACTTCGAGGCTTACGTGATTTCAAGTATAGTATGAAAACGACTTAAGCAAGAAAGCAAAAAATGTCGACATTTTAAAACCACACAAAAAAAACAAGAACCGGCATGGACTCCTTGAACACTTCGCGGCAGAACAAAACAAGACAAGAAACCCAACAACAACAACGGCCCCAGTGTCCCAGAGCTCCTACCTGATGAGGGCCTCCAGGATGAGCGGCGAGGGGCCCTTCTGGAACTCCAGCTCCTTGTAGTGCAGGGCCTTGGCGTACGCCCGACACTTGGCCGCCCTCTCCCCTAGCAGCACGATGCCATTATCGTCCCTCAGGGGCAGAGGGCCCTGGCAGCACAGAACACGCCGTTTAGCGAGATTGCCCAGCCGGCGGAAGGAGGAATCAAACATGGCTAACGCTACGGCTATTAAGGGAGCCACTGCGCGTTGGCTAGCATGCGGCGAGGCCATGGTAATAGTTGCAGTGATGCAAAGCTACTTTTTCCAGGTGATTATTTTCATGTTGTGTTGGCTTCAGCCAGATTCCTACTCAGGCATAACCACACCTGACCACAACCACAAGTCTTGCGGAAATTACCAGAGAAAAAGACATATGTACACGTTTCAGCTCCTAATATAATAAATATGTTTATTCACAATTGTGAAACAACAGTTCTTTATGGTGTGTTTGAGGGGTGCTGTGCATTTAAGGGGTGCTGCTGATTTAAGCTGTGTGCGTGTGTGTGTGTGTGCGTGTGTGTGAGAGTGTGAGAGAGGGCTTGCTGTGTGTATATCTGCACCTTGTCGCTGTGCTCCATGAACTCAGCCAGGTTGAGCAATGTCTGGGTGACCTCTGCGATGTCCTGGGAGATGAGAGCCATCTCGATGCTGTGGATCAGCTCATCCTGCTGGTCCTCACTCAGCTCCGACCAGCAGGACAGGAAGGCTGCGTTGAAGAGGTCCCTGTTGGGAGGGGGGGGTGGTGTGTCACACATGTCTATGGTAAGAACATAAATAATAATCTAATAATAATCTAATATAATAATAGTAAATCATATTAAATAATATAAATACACTAAATAGATATCTAGAAATAAGAATAACTACTACTGGATGGATCACTTAAGAGTTTAAGTTTAGTTACAAAAAACAAAAAGCATTTAGCACTATATTTTTTATAGTGTCAAATGCTAACGAGAGAGAGAGAGAGAGAGACATAGGACGAGACAGAGCGAGAGGAGCTACCTGGCCAGGGGGATGTAGGTCTGGGCCAGGGACCAGCAGGACCTGAGGGCCGGGGAGGACGACTCCTTCAGCAGCACCACACTCAGCCTCCTCAGCCACTCCAGCCAGTCGTCCTTGGACACCTTCCTGGCTGCCCCCCACGCCTGGACGTCAACACCACCACCACAACACCGTCAACCACTACACACGCTCGCCACCGTGCCACACACCTGCACTCACCGCTTTCTTTTTTCATTCACGCTTTGTCCTTGTTCAGCAGATGTTAAATTAGCAGAAGCCACAATACAATTCACAATACAATTTGGAGTAACAACAAAAAAAGATCTGGGGAAACAAAATGGACAAGCTACATATGGTAATCTGTTGCAGTGAGAACTGGATGATGATGGTGTGTTTATATTATCAGTGACGTCACTCAACCGCTGACCTTCTGAAGGGCGGTGGTGCTGACGTGGAGTTTCTTCATGGGCCCCGCCTCCACCGGACCGCTGGCCAGAGTGTCGCCTTGGTTACCGCGGAGCTGCCGGTGCTGGAAGACCAGCGGGTCCTCTTCCTCCTCCGCCAGAGTGTAGCCCTGTTTACACACACACACACGCACACACACACACGAGTACAATGTCAGGAGAACAGACACGCATTCAGCCACACACACGCACAACATCAGGTCACACACACACAAACACATTATCAGCCAATACACACACACACAGCCTTTCAAACTAGAGAATAACAAGCGTGTGTTTATCCAGTTGTTAATAAACGCCAGATTCATCAGATTGTTTTTGTCAGATTTATATTTCTCGTACGCTTCAAACTGGATTATGCTGATTGTTAATCGGCTAACAGAATGACACAATGAGCTTTGGGTATTTGGACAACAAACATAATGCTTATGCTTCACAGGAATTGCCTGTTAGCTAGCAGATGGAAATCATGTTCCCTGTCCGCAGTGAGAGATAAATAAACCAGGCTCAGCAATATAAACCAGGCTCAGCAATACACAGAAGAAAAGTTTAACTGAGGAAAGAAGTTTGAAACTAAAACAAAAAGTTGAAACGGAAAATAATTAACTGTAAAAGAAGTTGGAAAAACAAATGAGAAAATTAGAAAACGTGAAGGGAAAACTAGAAACGGGAAGAGAAACGAGGAAAGCTATTTAAAGATGGCTGACCTTGACGATGCGGCAGATGAGGATGTCGTAGCGCTGGTGGTTGACCCTGTGCTTCAACATGACCTTGTTCACCATGGGGATGAAGATCTGATACTGGAGGGACGTTTCAACAGTTAAGACATTCATGCATTTCTCTGGTTCACAGATTCATATTGGTGCTCCATGAGATTCATCCAATCATCAAGAATAGAAGACATGTGATCTATCAACATCTTCATATGGGAGACTGAGAATCACATATTATCTATACTGTATATATGATAATCTACAACCAGGACTACCCTCTTCTTCCCTTTTAGGCATATATATATATATATATATATCTTACATAAGGCTCAATATGGCGTCAGATGCTCTGTTCCTTGTCCGTGGCCCAACATGAAAGAGTATATGTGAACCACGAGGAGCGAACCACGAGGAGTCCGGATGTTTCCAGACCTAAACGACGCTGGGGGTCCTAACGACCGGTCCTTCTCTACTGACCAGGGATCACTCAGCCACGTTAGTCGTCACTGTGACTGGCTGTGTATACAAGATGTATGAATTCCCGCTACTATAAAGTCTCACTGTTTATAATAATTATATGGCTCAAAAATGTGCCAAATTCAGGCCTCCGTACCGCATTTCAATCCGACCTGAACCGTGCCCGCTTGGGCACCCAACCATGCGTGTCATCCCGTACGCTACGGTTTTTTTGACAGGAACCATTACACCCCAAGTGTGTGTGTCTGTGTGTGTAGTGCGTGTCAGTAACCCCACAGTAACTTGTGGATGACATCAGCAGCCTGGCAGGAAGTAGTTAACAGAGTGTGCGTGTGTATGTGCGTGTGTGTCTGTGTCTGTGTGTGTGTGTTGGAGGGGGTCCCCTGAGAGCAGATAGCAGACATACGGTTTGACTAAAAGCAGCAGCAGGGGTCTGGAACCTTGAAGAACAGACTCTACTGTTACAGATACCTGGAGGGAGGGAGGGAGGGGGGAGGGGGGGAGGGGGGGGGGGGGGGGGGGGGGGGGGGGGGGGGGGGGGGGGGGGGGGGGGGGGGGGGGGGGGGGGGGGGGGGGGGGGGGGGGGGGGGGGGGGGGGGGGGGGGGGGGGGGGGGGGGGGGGGGGGTTGGATG
>OOFB01007992.1:0-11752 GCA_900323305.1 Trachyrincus murrayi | reverse complement strand
TGTGCAAAGGCCAAAGGTTATCTACAGCCATGTGGTAAAGGAGAAGGATGGATCTTGGGTACCACATGTTGATAGATAATTAGTGGGGTGTCGGCCTTTGAATAGGGGTGGTTTAGAACATACCTACAATGCATATGATTGGTTTGGAACATATACATACAATGCATGTGATTGGTTTGAAACATATATACAATGCCTGTGATTGGTTTAAAATATAAGGGAGTAGTCCACGGAAATGGGCATAAAAGATGTATCCTGAGTCTAGTTGGGCAGCTTCTTTGCAAACTAGCTCAGGCTTTTGTATTGCTTGTTTCAAGTGATAATAAAAGTCTTTAATACTTTGGCTTCTCGACCTCTCCTAATTTTGATAAAGGTTTAAGTGTTGTTATCCACAACAACGCTAAGTAGTAGAAGTAAATGGTTAAAGACAAGGCTGAGCCCTCAATCTATTGACCATGGGACCAGACTCCTCCTCTGTACTACCCCTCCAGCTCTCTTGTGTGTGTGTGTGTGTGTGTGTGTGTGTGTGTGTGTGTGTGTTTCTGTGTGTGCCTACAGGCACACACAGAAATATAAATGCTGCTAGCTAATACGTGTAATAAAAATAAAAAAGTCACTCAGTAGTGCAAACACATTGAGGCTACCGCCTACAACACAGGCACCGCACCGCATGTAGCACGGTCACATTGAATATTCTCGAGCAAGGCATCAAAATCCCACCCGTTCCAATTGTACTATTCTATAGACCCTGTTTCCTGAACCCTGACCTTTCTAATACAGGGGCAAAGAAAGAGAGCGCTTTCCTCATGGCTCACTCATGTCATTAACACCCGTTGTTTAAGAAAACAAATCTACAGACACCATTTAGGTTTCAACACTTTATTTTGCCTTTCCATGACTCAGACCAGGTGAGGCTGCTTAGACCAGGTGAGGCTGCTTAAACCAGCCACCAACAACACACACTCCACAATGAGGTTCGTAGGATTTTTGTTAAAATCCGAGACCAATTTGTGTTTCATTTGTTGCTGAGTTTTCTCTTTTTGAAGCCTTTCTTGTCCTCTCTTTCAGTTGAGTAAGAGACAAAACTAATTCCATTGTGGTCACAAACAACAAACGTCACGTAGATCAAACGGCAGCTCTACGTGTCTCGTTTCAGACAGGTATTGAGACAAGTACAGACTGGATGCATGGAATCCATACAGGCGACAGAAAGTGTGTGTGTGTGTGTGTGTGTGTGTGTGTGTGTGAGGGGTCACTACTCTGACCTTTTGAGGCGTGGTAGCTTACGCGAGAATGCGCTCGTATAAGATTTCAAACCTGTTTTTCAGAATGAAAGCGAGAAGATTCGGAGGTCAATACATAGGCAATTAAAAGAACACTACACTGCTGCTTGACAAGAACCACATATTTTAAGTAGCGCCTAAGAGGCCCGATGTAGTAAAAGGCACATACGTCCTATGTTCCTGTGACTACGCCACACACTATACTTAACATTCCACTGACGATGCCTGCTCTGTTTGTGTAACAACAGAGCCTCATCTCTTTGTGAATGTTTGTGTGTGTGTTCGGTGTGTGTAAAAAACTGTGTGTGTGTTTGCGGGTGTAGGCAGGTGTGTGTGTGTGTGTGTGTGTATGTGTATGTGTGTGTGTGTGTGTGTGTGTGTGTGTGTGTGTGTGTCTGCATTTCCCTAATAATTTGCCTGCAGGTGATGGGGGCTGGGCTGTTGAAGCCCTTCCTCGTTTTTTGGTGGCATAAAAAGGAGCACTGTCCAACGGCTTGACATCCAGTCTCTTCTCCTCCCAGAGCAGACAGACCAGCACACAGCAGCCATGGCTTCCTCCCTCTCTCGAACCTTCATCGGATCCGGAAACAGCCGGCTGAGCTCCATGCGTGCCGGAAGCGTGTACGGTGGCGCAGGAGGCAGTGGGGTCCGCATCTCCAACTCCAACGCCTCCAGGTCCTTCGGAGCCGCCGGGGCCGGCGGATCGGGCTTCCAGCTGTCCGACGCCTTGGACGTGAACGAGAGCAAGAAGGCCACCATGCAGAACCTGAACGACCGCCTGGCCACCTACCTGGACAAGGTGCGCAGCCTGGAGGCGGCCAACACTGACCTGGAGCTGAAGATCCGCCAGTTCCTGGAGAGCAAGACCAAGGTGGAGACTCACGACTGCTCAGGCCACAAGGCCACCATCAGGCTCCTTCAGGAGAAGGTGAGACCAGTTTAAGTCTGACATCATGAGTACATTTCTTTAACTCCATCATCTTTTGTATTAAGATGAAAGCAACAAGGCCGTACTGAGTAGAAGTTAATTCAACCGATGGGGATTCCAATGTCTGTGTATCAATGAATGTGTGATGTGTGAGGGTGTCTCTGTGGATCAGGAGAACAATGATGTTGTGTTGACCAATCATATTTGACCGATTAACACAAACAAAGCTGTAATCTATTACATGAAAGGCTAGATGAAACATTGGATATGGGGCTATGTTTTTTTCAAGGAAGCTCTGTAGTTTGCATGTATGTAAAGCCACACCCTAAACTATGCCCTGGGGCAAACTGAACTAGTTTCACCGACAGAACAGGAAACAACGCAAACTTTACCTAACTTTACATAAGTACGAAGTAAGTCATTTGAGCAATCAATGAATAGACTAGAGAGAAGAAAACCCAAATAAATGAACATGGTGATCCTCATGACAGATCATTGATGCAACCCGGGCAAGAGGAGCAGTCGTTCTGGCCATTGACAATGCTACGCTCGCCGCAGATGACTTCAAGGTTAAGTAAGTACATCAGCAGATGCATTGACAGAACTCTCTCTCTATATATATATATATATATATATATATTTAGTATTAGATTTTTTGGGGGAAGTAAACACAGTAATATTTGATTCATTGAATCCAATGTGTCACACAAATACAACACACAACAACACACAACAACACACAACAACACACTGGTGGTTTTGACTGCAGGTACGACACCGAGCTGAACATGCGCCAAAGCGTGGAGGCGGACATCGCCGGCCTCAGGAGGCTCTACGACGAGCTGACCCTGAGCAGAGCCGACCTGGAGATGCAGATCGAAGGGCTGAGGGACGAGCTCGCTCAGCTCAAGAGGAACCATGAAGAGGTAAGAGGGTTTTTTTGTAGATGCAGTGCAAAGCGCACTATGGGGCCACGCCGGTCCAAATCATCATCGATTATATAATTATTAATGATCAAAATCACATCGTCGCATTGCCCTTTGTTTCTCCAGGACCTGCTGGCTATGCGTGCCAGCCTCGGAGGTCAGGTGAACGTGGAGGTGGACGCCGCACCACAGGAGGACCTGACCACCGTCATGGCTACAATGAGAGACCACTATGAGACTGTTGCCAGCAAGAACCGCAAAGACCTGGAGGTCTGGTTCCAAGCCAAGGTGAGCATACCTTCACTTCTCCAACACTTCACTTCTCCAACACCGATTTTGGATTATATATTTTTGTTTTTCATTTTCAGTCAGAGGAGCTGAACAAGGAAGTTGCTGTCAGCACTGAAACGCTCCAAACGTCTCGCTCTGAGATAACCGAGGTCAAACGCACCCTACAGAGCCTGGAGATTGAGCTCCAGTCCCAACTCAGCATGGTGGGTTCCTGAGCTCTGTTCTAAATTCGATGCAGTCTCTCATTCAGTCTTATTCTAGTCTTATTCTTATTTGCCATTAATACACTTTCTCCTTGGTTGTGTTCTACAGAAAGCATCTCTTGAAGGCACCCTGAGAGAAACCCAGGGCAGGTATGGCAACATGCTGGCAGGCTACCAGAGACAGGTGTTGGCTCTGGAGGAACAGCTGGCTGACCTGAGGGCCGGCCTGACATCCCAGGGGCAGCAGTACCAGATACTGCTGGACATCAAGACCAGGCTGGAGCTGGAGATCGCTGAGTACAGGAGGCTGATGGACGGAGAGCTGTAAGGATGAGTCTCTACTACTACTACTACTACTAAATGATAACCATTGAATGGCAAAGTGTGATTGACTGTTCGCCCGACTTTAACTTTCCATCGCTAGCCTCGGAGATGAAGGTCAATGCTGTCACGCCTACAATTCTAACTCAATGCTCCTTGTTCCCTTGTTCAGCCTTTCCAATTCTTCCAGCACCACAACCCGCAGGGTCGTCATCGTCCAGGAGATTGTAGATGGGGAGGTGGTCAGCACCAACAAGTCCTAAAAGACATCTTACACTCACCTTAAATGCCTAAATGTGGTACCGTTCACAGAAATCTGAAAATAAAACTTTTTCTGAGGAACTGACATGAGTCTTGATATGTATTTTCTTGTGTTCCTGCAATGATATTTGTGGCCATCAATTCACTGGTTGATGGATTTGTTTATGAGGGGGCACATGAAACTGCATGAATAAAACCACAAGAGTAATTTAACAATGACAATAATTACTCATTTGATTTATTATTCACAAAACAGTTGATGACCTGTGGAAATTGCTGGGATTTAAGAACTTTGTGTAAAAATAATAATAATATAATAATAATTAAATCAAATGGGAACCTAGAAATCAATAGTTAACCATAACCATAGAAGAGACGAGAGATGGAGTGAGGGTTTGTGAGTAGAGATGGGGGAGATTCTCGGCTCACTGTGCTGTAGAGACAAATAACAACACTGGAACTAATGGAAATGGCTGTTGGTGAAGAAAACCTTCAAGTCATAAATAAACCCGGCCAGGGAAAATTTGGTAAAAGCATTAGGTAACATACAGTATGTGTGGAGTGTGTGTTGTTGGTGGCTGGTTTAAGCAGCCTGTGGTGCATGAGAATAATCAAGGCACACAGGTTAAACCAGCCACCAGCACACACACTCAGGAGGAGCGCTAACATGTCAGCACGTACCAGCTGCTCTGCCTGCAAAACTACTACAACTTTACAATAAACCGGTTTACTCATCAACTGCCTGTGTCTTGGTGTCGGAGGAGCCCAGAAAAGTCACTTCAGTGGCGTGTAGCAGAGTCATCTGCTACAATATGGTACTCCACTGTGTTGTCTGCATCCTCCGATCTACATCCTTCAATGATAAAGAATTATTCAAATGTCTACTTAGTTTTCCCTCTGATTCTCTGAAATTTTAAAAAATCTCTCCCATCTCTCTTGTGCACGCTCCAAACTGCCTTCTATCAGTTATACACTTACTGCAATGTTCTTTCAAATAATTGTTACAAAACAGCCCTAAAATTGTAACAATAATAATATAATAAAACCATACACAATGTAAGTTAATATTCAATTAATACTAATGTGGGTTACATGTAATGTTCTACAACGTTTAGATAGTGCCTCTATCAATTTTAAAAGGAAAAAAATGCATGAAAAGGACTACACAAGCATTCAGGAGTACATTTAACTTTAAATGTAGTCGTATATGTTGTGTATATATGAAAAAACATCAGCGTGCCTATACATTTTAGACTGAAATTCTCGATTCCAGTGTTTAAAGGCTGTGTTTATAGATTGACTTCATCTATGATCGTAATTGGTAAATTCCTAGAGACATTTCGCCCCCCAATGCAATGTCTACTTCAACTGGTAACAATTTCACTTTCAGTGAATGTAGTGACGTTATGTTCCTCCGTCGGCTATGTGCTTTAGGCTGGGCTTTAGTTTCTCAGTCTTATCCTGAGCTGCAAACTAACACTCATTTGTTATTCTGTAAACATTTTCTTCATTGAGCAATATTATTAATAGTTTTTATGAGCTTACAAATAAACACAGATGACCATGTGTGTGTGGCAGGGTCAACTGTGGCCTCGACACACCACCTGGGTGTCTCTTCTGGTTTATCCTGTGTGCCTTGATTCACAGCCTCGCCCAGCCCCAGAGTTGCATGTGCTCTAGGGTTAGCTGTAATTTCTGTCCATGTCTCAAGCATTCCAGGCACACAACATTTGCTGAAACTAATTCCGCGAGTTCCAACGTCTTGTAGTACATTTGGTTGGGTGGGTGCAGGTGCCGGGGCAGTGTCCTCTGATACAATGACGAGTGACGTGTGATAAAGACGAAGAGGTATTGCAATTAATTTCTGAAATGTCTTCAGCATTGTCAACAAAGTTGGCTTGAAACCACGTATGTGGTGTCAGAGTACTGTTGGTTACTGAGTTGAAGTGAAAGAATAAACCAAATAAAACATCCACAACCTGGACCATGGATCAATCTTTTGTTTTCTTTCTAAAACTAATCATTTAGCTTTTAATTACATGGCTAACATCTTATGATTTAAGATGTCATGCCATGTTATTAGAAGCAAAACTGTTAGTTTAAGAAATTCATGGATTTGTATTCCAAGGCAATGGACACAATTTAGTTTTGACCTTACCAATAAATCCACGAACATAATTCATCAAAGAAAATGCTGTAAAAAGTTCTTTTTATTTACCCTTTAAGATTAATAAACCACCCAAAACAGTCATTCATCAGACTTTTATCATAACCCACTTAAGTGGTCGTTAGTTCACAGGCACGATATTTCTGACGGAAGTCAGCATAATGACGGAAGTGTGCTTGGATGGCCGTGCCTCAAGCTGTAAAGGACAGGTCTCGCGGGGCACAACCCCTGAGAGTGACCGGGTGAGGGGAATGTTGTCAAACCACGGCAACCCTAGGAAGACCTGCTCGACCCTGCTGTGTTGATCCAGATTCCTCGCCCCGGGCTGCATTTTCGGACTGACAACTATTGTCACTGTCACCTATGACTGAGTGAGACCAGCCCGAGAGTAGCCACATAAAAGAGGCTTCACCAACTCACTCAGGCCACTGATCAGCAGAGCAGCAGCAACAACAACAACAACAACAACAGCAGCTGCAGCAGCATATCGGAAACACCGAACGACACAATGTCCTCGTTCTCCAGTCGCAGCAGCTACTCCTCTGGCTCTCCCATGAGGAGCTCCATCCTGATGTCCTCCTTCCCCTCGGGGTCCCTCGGGGCCGCCGGTGGCGGCGGCAGCATGTATGGCGGCGCGGGGGGCTGTGGCGTTCGCATCAGCCAGGCCTCGCTCAACCGGGCCAGCCCCATGAACCAGTCCGTCAGCGAGAAGGCCACCATGCAGAACCTGAACAACCGTCTGGCCAGCTACCTGGAGACGGTGCGCAGCCTGGAGAAGGCCAACGCTGACCTGGAGCTGAACATCAGGCGGTTCATGGAGACCAAGTTGTTGCCAGAGGCCCACGACTGGACCGCCTTCCAGGCCCAAATCTCCACGATTCAGAACCAGGTAAGGGTTGAGTTGTGGTGCTTTGTTGACTTGGATGTAATTTCCACCATTCAAAGGATTTGAAGTTGTCTAAAATGGGGGAGTAACTATCCACATGAGGGGGCCATATGAAATATGAACAATACAAAATAAAAAATATAACTTCCCTGACTTCCATCAATTCAATGTGACATTACATTATATTAGGCAGCCAAAGCCTTTCCTTAGGTTGGTATGTGTATATTAGATAACCTACAAAAATAGTTTAAATAGGCAATGCATTTTTCAATACAAATTAGTATAGTAATATGAGCTATAACGGGGGATCGGGGAAGTATTCTCCCCGGGTGCCTTACCTCCCCTCATCAACAGCATAGTTTGTTAGACATAGATAGACTATAGATAGATAGACATAATAAGACTATACTTTCTCTTCTGTTCAACCCTTCTTTCAGATCACCGTGGCCAGCAATGGAAACGCTTGTATTTACTTGTCTATTGACAATGCCAAACTTGCCGCTGAAGACTTCAAAATGAAGTGAGTTCTCCTTGTGTTCGTTCCATTATGTCGACCTGACGCAACGTACAAGTCCTTAAACACATGCTAGTGCTGGTGGCCTGACTGACATTCAAACCATATCTCAAGTCAATATGGGCACTATACATGTCCGACAATATGACGTTTGCTTATTCATTGAATATTATCCCCGTGGACTGATCATGAGCACAATGTGTGTACATCAGCGTGAATCAGCCTTCATTTCATCATCCAGGTATGAGAACGAGCTGGCCATGCATCAAATGGTGGAAGCAGACATAATTGGTCTCAAAGCGGTTCTGGGTGATCTGACCATGGCCAGGGGCACTCTGAAGGAGGACATTGATGGGCTTACCCTTGAGCTCTTCAACATGAAGAAGACACACGAGGAGGTAAGTCAATACAATAGAAAAAAGGAGACCCTGTGTGTACATGATGGGGACCAAAGGAACATGGAAATGCTTACTAGCATCCCCTCAACACAACCAGCGTACAGTTACACAACCGGATTGTTAATCAGTTCCGTTGAGCGGTTGCTGAACGTTTTTTTCTTGATGTGTGTGTGTGTGTGTGTGTGTGCGCGCGCTTTTCTAGGACCTGCTGGCTATTCATTCCCAAATGGGAGGTCAGATAAACGTGGAGGTGGACGCTGCACCACAGGAGGACCTGTCCGCCGCCATGGACGAGATCAGGAGGTACTACGAGGGAGTGACGGAGAAGAGCCACAAGGACCTGGAGGCCTGGTTCCAAGCCAAGGTGGGCTGGCTGTGCACCGTGTCCCTCGTGCACAAGCACAATGTCAAATGGTTTCCTTTGATTTCCCTTTGTCTTACCTTTTTTTGATTCCTCATGGCATTTTTACTTGATCAATATTTAAAAAAGTAGTCTCCTCTTCCCTATAGTATTGTTAATTTTCTTGACATGTTTTTTAATATACATCTTCTTAATCTCCAGAGCACCGCACTCAACAGCGAAGTCTCTGTGAAGACCGTGACCCTCGAGTCTTCCAAGAGCGAGATCACAGATATCCGACGCACCATGCATAGTCTGGAGATTGAGCTCCAAGCTCAACTCAGCATGGTAAGACCAAGACCTTTCAATGCAATGCTATTCAGAGCAGAGCAGGAGAGAAAAGAACGGGATAGTATAGAATGGGATAGAATAGAACAGAATTCCAATAGGACACAAGGGGGCAGAATAGTCTAAAATTGAAATGGCCGTTTGACTGTTTAACTCTTAAGTCAAAAGGTTCTGGGTTCAAACCCCAATGTCCACATTCTACACTGTAGTGATCCTTGAGCAAGATGCCCTAACCGTCTACCTGCTCCTTACTTACATGTATGTCATGTACAGGTATTTCTGGGTTTTGGTTGATGTGAACAGGGACATTTCATCACAACATCATGGATTCGTCTTTTCTCCTGTTTCTCCAACAGATTGAGTCCCTGCGATGCACCCTGGGAGACACCCAGGGCAGGTATGGCAACATGCTGGCAGGCTACCAGAGACAGGTGTTGGCTCTGGAGGAACAGCTGGCTGACCTGAGGGCCGGACTGACATCCCAGGGAGAGCAGTACCGGATGCTGCTGGACATCAAGACCAGGCTGGAGCTGGAGATCGCTGAGTACAGGAGGCTGATGGATGGAGAGCTGTAAGGATGAGTCTCCTTTTGTAGTGGGATTATAGGATTATGTCGGTTATTGGTCCACGCGCCAAACTCAGTCGTCCATCAAACTGTTGGATTCAACGGCAAAGTCTGATTGGCTGTTTGTTGGGGCTGTCCCCCACCTTCTACTATTGGAAAGGAAGTAAGATTAATACTATCATGACTAAGTTTCAATTAATATTCTTTGCTCCCCAGCCTTGCTCCCGAGCGTACCCGCAGGGTCGTGTACATCACCGAGGAGATTGTAGATGGGAAGGTGGTCAGCAGCTCCACCTCCTAGAAGACATCTTACACTCATCTCACACTCACATTTGGGCTGGACACATTCATGAAAGTGCTTTAATTGTTCACTGAAATCAGCAAATAAATGTCTGAAGAACAAACAAGCCTCATTGTCTGTGTTTGCTGTTTTGGGCAATTGCACTTCCTCTGTCTCTGCGATCACGACAACTGAAAGTAACCTCAAGGGATTGTATGTAAAGGTGTGTCTCATACACCAAGGGCCCCTGCTTTACCAGATGTAATGTTGATGAGCCATTACAAGGCATTTCAAAATCTACCCTTTAGCGAAATCCCATGTGGGAGTCCCCACCTATGTATGATGGATAAATTGACCCTTTAAAACATACTCATGATGTGAATTATGAGTAGTGGCTAGGGTGTTTTAGATTCCCAGCCAAAAGGTACTGTGTTTGATCCCCAACCAGTCTATAACCTACCTGTAGGTATCACTGAGCAAGGTGCCTAACCCCTGTCTGCTCATAAAGGACCGTCTCTTTGGATAAAAGTCTCTCCTAAATAACTAAATAGTAAATCAACACATGCTGGCTGACATCTGACAAGATGGCTGACGACAAGAGGCTTCTAGATAGAGAAACGAAATAGTGCTGTAGGTGGCAGAAATGGCTAGTTAAATTTGGAATCAAATGGTTCAGAGGTGTTCTCATGACAGTGCATTGGATTTATCTCTCTGTGCTCCCACTCAACTAAAGCAGTTCATACCAACGACGACACTGGACTTCAATTGACTAATGAGACAAAAGGAGACCAATGGCTGCAAGGAGTGGTGCATGTAATCGATCAATTAGTAAACTAGAAAATGTGCTCAGTTTCAGTTTCAGCTTGATAGGAATGGCCGTGGCTTGGATGCAGCCAATTGGCTCCCTCCTTGTGTGGAGATTTCAAGAAAAAGGGAAGTGGGCTGGGTGAGGGTGAGGTCACCCAACAATCATCATGAACCCTCGAAAAACCTTTCAGGATCATTTTTGGTGGTGTTACGCAAATCTAAGATAAGTTATGCACCTTTTTGTGGTGTGCCACGCCCACTATCACGCCCCCTATCACGCCCCCTTTTGGCTGATTGGAATGAAAAGTGAATCACTTCTACTACTTGGCCCATAACCAACCTACCCATCAAATTTGGTGCAAATCCGTGCTCAACCTTTTGAGATATCCCGCACACAGACGGGTGGAAAACATAACCTCCTTGGTCAAGTCAAATCAAGGAATGCAGAGTGGGGAATCCCTCGGTCCAGGGATGGTTAGGAGTGCAATGGGTGCCATAATAGACATGCATATTATTTACAAGCAAACACTTTAAGTACAAAAGAGGTAATACGCTTTTCTGTCATTTTTCATCCCTGCAGTACCACCCTAGTTCATATCTAAGTTTAGAGACATTGTTCTCTTTCTTGTATGTTTTGAACTGCCATGCAAATGAATTAACATCATCGAATGCCTTTGTGGCAAAGGTAAGACAGCCACAAGACAAGGCCTGTAGTGTTTGTTTGCCCGTTAAAGAGTGCCATCTACATGCTGCGGGAGAACACTGCGCCGTCTCTTAACATATACACACTGTTGGCCTCTAGAGGGCGCAAACGACCCGCAGGTACAACATATCCTATAGCCTGTGTATCCTATCAGTGTGCACATTTATAAACATCGAACAAAAAGTTTGGAAATTTGTGTTTGGTAGATTATTTCTCTGTTGTAACAATGCTTCTTGGCAATACATTTTATACCGTTGGAAAGCCTGTTTATTTCCCTTTTAAATGGTGCTCCATTTGTAAGGAACATGCATTTGTGGGATGAGCAGCACAGCTGAGTATGTGGGTTGCGCTCATGAAAACTTTGCCAAATCTTCTCTGCCAATGCCAAACAGCTTATTCTGCTGTTGCTATTGACTTTTGTTTGGTGTTGTTTGGTGGATTGGATGATTGAAGTCTATCAGTAATAAGGAAGAAACAAGACACATTGGCAATTTTACAATTTATTCATTTAACAAACAGTCAGGAGCCTCA
>OOFB01007991.1:16846-28241 GCA_900323305.1 Trachyrincus murrayi | reverse complement strand
ACCTCAAGTGGGAGCCGAACATCAGCTCCCTGACCAAAAAGGCTCAGCAGAGGCTGTTCTTCCTGCGGCAGCTGAAGAAATTCAACATGCCTCAGTCCATGATGGTTCTATTCTACACCTCCATCACTGAGTCAATTCTCACCCTCTCCATCACCACCTGGTTTCCCGCTGCCACCGCAAAAGACTTACGCAAACTGCGGCGTATCATACGCTCTGCGGAGCGAGTGATTGGCTGCAACCTGCCTTCCCTCCAGACCCCGCATGACTCCAGGGCCCTTAAGCGGGCCAGAAAGATCATGGCTGACCCCTCCCACCCTGGCCACAGTCTCTTCGCACCACTCCCCTCCGGCAGGAGGCTGCGGTCCATCAGGACAAGGACTGTACGCCACAGACACAGCTTCTTCCCCACGGCCACCAGCCTTGTCAACGAGGCCCGCCACCCGTTCTGAAGTCCCCCCCCCCCCCACCCCCCTACTGGACCCAGCCCTCATACACTCACACATACATTCATACAGACCAATATTTATATTTACTTATATTTATATCTAGATTTAGAATGCAATATTTTGCACTGGACTGTTCCGAACCTACATACTTACCATTTGCACTAAGACCATTGCTGTACCTATTGTTTTGCCTTGTCTTGCACTGTCTTGTCTTGCACTGTCTTGTCTCGCACTTTACCCTGTCCATGTTACTGCCTTAAGTGTTGCTCCGGACCCGTGGCAAATTCCAATGCGTGTTTTTTAAACGGCAAATGGCAATAAACAACTTTCTGATTCTGATTCTTACCTACTTTTCATTGTTATAGGTTTTAATTTATGTCGGAATCACTTCGATTTGTTGCCAGACTATTTCAGGCGAGAAGGGCTACGCTTCAGCCTACCTTCAGCACGTCAACGGGAGACAGCAGTATTCTGGCCACGTCCAAAGCCACGTTGCCCTGGCCCAGGATCACAGCCGTCTCGCAATTCAGGCCTGGGTTTAACTGAATTGAGAGAGAAAAACACCAATGGTAAATGGACTGCTTTTAACCCATTGCCACTCAAAGCGCTTTACAATTAGTGCCTCACATTCACCCATTCATACACACGTTTATACAGCGACGGCAGTGTCAACCATGCAAGGGAACAGACCGTTCGTCGTCAGCTAGTAGTTATGGTTAGGTGCCTTGCTCAGGGACACCTCCACACTATGTAGCAGTAGCGGGGGTTACTACCTCTCTGTTGCTAGGCAACCCGTTGTACCAGCCCACAAAGTCCTTGGCAGAATACACGCCGTCCAGGTCCTCGCCCGGCACCCCCATGCGCCGGTTTCCCTCTGCGCCGTAGCTCTGCACACACACACACACACACACACACACACACACACACACACACACACACACACACACAACAACTAGTTTATATATACATATATCCGTTATTATTGCCTGACACTTTTAGAAGCAGTTGAATCATTTACATTTAGAGCGATAGTGTTCTTATGTATTGCTTTCTATAGAAAAACAAATAGGGTGCCATCAAAGTTTTTCTCACCAGCACGACGGCATGGTAGGCTGCCTTCAGCTCCTCTATGCTCACGTCCTTCCCCACGGTCACGTTGCCATAGAAACTGCAGCGCGAATGACTGGCCGTCTGTGTAAACGTGGCGATAACGTTCTGGGGGGGGGAGAGCGACGACAAAACACTGTTAAAGTTCTGGCCTTACAGTGGCAAATTGGTATGTGAATTGTTTAATACTAATACTTAATACTAAATGCATTCATTCTTATTCCAGTCCATGCAGGAGGAATATTTGTGTGTGTGTGTGTGTGTGTATGTGTGTGTGTACAGGGACACGGACCTTGACTTCAGGGTGGTCTGGCGCTACGCCGAACCTGACCAGGCCAAAGGGGACAGGAAGTCGCTCGTAAATGTCCACCTGCACATCCTGGCACTGTCAGTAAATGAATGTTAAATCCAATAATTTTCATTAACTTTACTGTAACTCCTACTCAGCATCACCACCGGTGTGGATCAACTTGTATATATTGGTCTTTGGTGTTCTTGACTCATGATACAGTACATATGAATGAAACCCTTCATATGTGTTACATGTAGTCCCTCATAGCCTCAGAGGGCAATCAAGTTCTTCTGGCCATCCTGTGAAGTGAACCATATTAAAAACAAGAGTGGACCACGTGATCAATGTCTCAAGGCTACTGTCTGGCTGCCCACCCATAATGTGAAATCTGCCTAGGCATGCTTATTTTTATTCATCTACACCTGTCCTATGTAAGCAGATGTGAAACGCATTTTCGGCCTGTATGCCACTCACATTATATATAGCTCATGAAATTAAACAAATTCATAGAGAAAGACAGTAGTCTTTACTTGTCCTTACATTATAAAGAATTGAGGTATGTGTGAATCACAACCTCTATTGTTGTTTTTAGTGTGTGCATGTTTACATGTACATGTTTACTTTGCTTTCACAGATACGCATGCAGATACAAATATATAGTGCTAATTTCTCTGAATTAAACCCATTTAGTGAATAATACTTGCCTTAACCAGTTGCTGGGCAGTGTAGAAACCTGCCGGACCACCGCCAACAATACACACCTTTTGGTTTGCGACAGAAGATGCAGGCCTTGTGAAAACTTTAAAATCTGAGGTGGTACAGCAAGAAGTTCTGGTTATAGCGATTATATAAACTGTAACTCGCGGTAAGGTAATAATAGGAAGTATGTCTCACCGCCATTCAACTGAGTAGTCCGTTTTCCACGAGTCCATAGTAACCTTAGCGCTCCTGCCTTGCTAAATATGACCTTATGGCTACTCATCTTCTTTAGCTGTGTCACAGCATCGGCTTATTGTGTATTTGTTATACCTGGAGGTCGTGGATTGTCGGTCCCCGGCACGATTCCTCTGTGTATGCCACACCCACATGGGCAGCGTTTCCTTGCTTTTGAACTCACCGGGGGTTGCACCAGCTTTACGTAAGTTCAAACCTAGTCCAGTTTAAAGTGTTTCCTAAGCCCACACAGCGGGTGTTACGGGGGATAAATGTGAATTGTAAGACTAAAAGTCTTCTTGGTAAACCTGACACTTTATTCGTGGGTATGATATTCTTTCATTTGTTGACAGACTGCTTTAAATGTTACACTCAGTGTTACGGCGAGGTTTGTCCGTATAGAAAATACATTGTTCGGTAGTTCCGTTTTAATTCGTTCCGTTGCGTCTCCAGTCATTCATTTCCACCCCTCCTCAGCAGAATATACCCTCCTCAGACAAAGAGCTTATGCAATCACATGGAAATGACATGCTTATTAACATAATACATAATTCATGTTTGAGAATGAATAAACACACAGACAGACAGACAGACACACACACACGTTTGGTATTTGGCTTATAATATACGACAAGATGCAATTTATAATGATTTGGAAGTTTATTATTGATTGTGTTGGTTTAACAGTAATGATCTTGTAAACCAACAATTAAGTATGTTTTACCAGTTTGTACAAAAATAAATAAATGACATGACAAAAAGATAAGACAAACAATATTTACTAGTAGGCCTACAGATTGCAATTATTCTGCTTATTAAAATTCTACTGGATGGATTAACAAAACATTACATTGGCTGGTTTAAGTAACTTGGTAAAACAAAAATAGCATTTCCATTTTTACATCATTTGACATCATCAATTAAGGTACACCTTGTATATTGCTTATTATTAATATTATTATGAAGGGTCAGTCCGTTCATTGAAACCATCGTTACGGTTGTGACAGTCGATGGAAATATATTATTAGACCGATCTTGCATCACCATTGAACGATCACACGGTTTAGTTTAGCACATGTAAACAGATCAGAATCTTTTGGAAGGGGTGGTTTGTAGTTTTGACTTTTTTCTCTTCAGCGGGATTATAAATTATAAATGGGAGACATCGCCTCCCTGTGGACAAAGGAAGAAATGGCACGCTTGAAAATGTCAACTTCACAGCGGCATCTCTCCCAAAAAAAAGGTACCGGAATCTTCCAGAAGAAGTGTCTTGTTCCCCCCCCCAATGTCTTCATAGCCCTCTTCACCACTGTATGTGTGGCGTTCACCACTGTATCTGTGGTGGCGGCTGCGTGTGACTCAGGTCCCTGTACTGGGTGCGTAGGGCTGCGTTGGCCTGTGCCGAGTCCTGGCCCTCCAGCCAATCCTGATAGAGGGTGTGCAGGGCAGGGTTGACCTCGGGGAGGCTCACTGGCAGGCTGATGTAGGCCTCCTCCATCTGCTGGACCAGGGCCTTGTCTGGCCGACCTCCGACCTCGCCCTCGGCCTGACCTCGCCCACTCAGGCAACCTTGGCAGATAACGTGGAAAGGGTGAGGACAGAGTGACTGATTTTAACTCCATACGCCGTCTGCATCTTTCACTCTACAGCAGCATCAACACTATATAAGTAAAGTAGTGTAGTGGAATGAAGGCAGGGTAGTCTAGTAGTGGTTATGGTGTTCGACTCCCCTCCTAAAGGTTCTGTGTTCAAACCCCAATGTGCACATAAGTGCAAGATGCTTAACCCCAACACAAAAGTAATAAATGGTATTAAATAGTAGAAGAGAACATAACGCCCTGCCCGTACATCACAATCAAAAGTCAGAACAGAAGCAGCCAAGCAGTCAGCAATCAGCTGGACTCGCAGCTCGATCAGGTTTTTATTGAGGACAGGTGACAGGTCTGGTTTAGTTTCTCACCTCCTGGGCAGGAGAGCACTTCTACCAGCTGGTAGGGAACGCGGCCCTTCCTGATGCGTTGCACCAGCGTCTGGATGTTCCGGAAGCCGTAGACGGCGGCAAACTGCAGCAGCGTCTCGCCGTCCCGCTCCAAGGTCACCTCCTGGAAGTCCCGGTTCCTATGACAACCGAAGGAGAGGGTTGGGGTTGTGGTCTTTTTAAAGATTTTGCAGACTAATTGACATACTCAATCTACACAAACGGCATACTGCATGAAATATGCAGTGTATGTCTGGTGGTAGTCTCACAAATCAGACTGTAGATTAATAGCAGACAAGCTCAAATCTGGGTGAACGGGGCGTTTCTTTCCCTTCATATTTTTTTCGACCAATCAAGTTGCTGGAGGCGGGGATCTGCTAGTGCGTAATTGGCTGTTAACAGGGAACACAAACTCGGGCAGCACTAGTAAACTTTTCCTGGTGGGAAGACGAGCTAAAACATCGTGTCCAGACACCACCGTTCTTAGAGAAAGTGCCAGAAACACCATGCAGACTGGCCACTGTAGAAATACACTTATTAAAATCCATCCACTCGCGGGAAATGAGTATCTCTTCGGTAGAATAACTCTGCGACCTACCTGAGGGTTTTATATGTGATCTCGTGGACGTCCAGGCCAAAGAGCTCCTTGGCGGCGTGTTTGAACACGTGCTCCAGGAAGCCTTCTGAGGTGCGCCCTTCGTATCTCACGGGCCTCGTGTCCCCCACCTCCCCCAGCCTATGAGACACAGGACCAGAAACACCCTTCCGTAAAGATCTGGCCTACAACGCCACATTAAACAGTTGTGATGGAGGCGTGTGTGTTTGTGTGATAATGGTCAATATTAAAGACAAATGCAGACATGTTTACAGTAGGTATGGTGATGCTGACGCACAGCGATCCGTGGGTTTGTGTGGAAGAGAAGGACAACTCACACGTGGTCTAGTGGAACGGAGTCCAGCTCCGCCATGCTGTGCTCCATCATATGATAGACCTCCGCTGCAACACACAAAACACCACCGTTAACAACCCTTAGAAGAACCCTTCCTCGACTCATACTTTCCCCTTCTTCTCCAGTGCTCCTGGAGAGGAACTAAACTAGTTTACTGCCAACTTGTTAATGTTTAATTACACAACAGGCTCGTGTTCTATCAACTATTGACTCAGTTAAATGACGACTATGAATATCCGGAAAGCGGTTACATTTTTCATAGTCCAGTGTCTGTTCTGGTTTACAGGACATGTGTGATGGGACTGATGTTGAAATGAGATGAAAATGTCGCACAGAAGCACAGTTCATAAGCACGTACTGTCGGAGTTGGGTAGCAGTCGGAGTGAAAGAGAAAGGTAAATCAAATATACAGGGTGTAACCTTGGCTGGTGGGGTGGGGAGTCGAGGTCAGTGTGTGACCGAGCAGGCAACAGGTTTGTTTACTGTATTTTGTTTTGGTTTCACATAGGATGCTGAGACTGAGGTTGTGCGATACCAAAAAACATGTTAGCTATTGAAAGTGTCTTGTTTGACAAATCCAGTTTGAGTTGAGTCTTTAATTGAGACGATATACCATTACTACTAGTAATGGTACGAGTGACACATGGCGATAAGCGCTGGTATTAGGGCATCATCAAAGCTGCCAACAGCAATGTTTGCTTGCCCCACTTTGTTTTGATTTAAATTGTGTTTTGGTTGAGTCTCACGGTTCTCATGTATTTGTTTGACTACTGGCTTTGCTATACAGCCGAATGAATGAGAACCGTGAGACTCAATCAAAACATCATTGAATCTAAACAAAGTGGGACTGCAGCTGCGTGCATGCGTGCGTGCGTGCGTGTGTGTGTGTGAGTGAGTGAGAGGCAGACCTGAGGTGAGCACACAGTCCACGTCAGGGCTGTCCAGGAGGCCGGTGTAGAACTCCTCTCGGACGGCCTCCAGCTTCTTATCGAAGCAGGGCGCCACCACCACGTGGTACACCTTCTCCGCGCTCATCTTCTGCTCGGACGCCATGGCAACAACAACAAGGTGATCAGGCCCTTCCAACGTACTGCACATTTAAAATAGCGTAGGCTTCACATTTTGAAACAAACTGTTATTATTTCAAGAGTTGCGATTTCCTTTTTAAGGTAGCTGGTTTTATGATTATGCGGAAGTGGATGTGCCAGTTGTATTGTACCATTTCAGTTTTTCGAGTAATAAATACTCAATACAAATAAAGAGATGACACAAGTACTTATTTGATAGCACTACTTTTGGTTATTGTTATTTGTTAGTAGTTACTAGTAAAACAGATACACTGGTGAAACAGTGATAATAACTCACTAATGACTCAATAAAGTCACCCTTGCATAATTGTGATAACACTTTCAAGGTTTAAATATTAAAACAACAATGGCAGTACAGTGTAAAGGGCACCGGCACAGCGAATCTACCTGGGCACACACACAGGCTCTGTCTCCATGCCACCGTGAGACTTTTACGCTTGTTTCGGCTCATTTGCATCTACCAAGAGGCTCTGAGGAGTGTACAACGGGGTAACTGCCGGACTGAGTTAATCATATGCGTGTGATAACACAGTGTGGTGCGGAGCCGCTACCTGCTGCTTGGTGATGTAGTCTTTGACCAGACATCCCATGATCTGCTGAGGAGACCTGGCCGTGCAGATGTGGGGGGTGACCACACTGCCCAGCACTCGCTCCGCATACCGGATCCAACCTACACCCAGGCCAGGGCGCGCGCACGCACACACGCACACACACACTTTGATTTAGTTACATTATTGTGAAATTACATTTGCCTCTGTGGAGTGTGTGTTGTTGGTGGCTGGTTTGAGCAGCCTCACCTGGTCTGAGTCAGACTGATTAGACTCTGGGGCTGGGTGAGGCTACACACCTGTGGTGCATTGAGTAATCAAGGCCCACAGGTTAAACCAGTCACCAGCGCACACACTCAGGAGGAGTGCTGGCATGTCAGCACGTACCACCTGCTGTGCTGTGAAAACACCACCAACTCTGCACTAAACGGTTTCTACAGCCTATGTCCTGGTGTCGGAGGAGCCCTGAAGAGCCACTTCAGTAGCATGTAGCAGGGCCGACTGCTACAGCCTCGCTTCTACAACCAGGAGAATTTGTAATACATTTGTAACCCATAACACAAACTATTAGTGTAACACACGCACGCACGCATACCTGTTTAAAATTTCATTTAGAAAACAAAACAGTATATTTTCCTTGAATATTTACAGAGGCAGAGATGTAATGCAAAATGAACTAGAACCGATGGTCATGTTGCTGCCTCTACTCTTAAACCTTACATTTCATATATCTTATGTTTATGTCACTTGTTTCAGGGCTCTCTTGCAAAAGAGATTTCTCAATGAGAGTTCCTGATAAAATAAAGGTTAAATAAAAAATACTATGAATATACAGAGGAGTGTGTGTGTGGGGGTGTGGGGGGGGTGTCCATATCTCCAACGGAGGGTGGGGTGTGAACAGAACAGTCAATCTCTAGCCAACAGCTTTCTCTCCGTCATATCTCTCTGCTCAACACTGAAGAAAGGAAAGCCTGTATTTTAAAAAAAAACACGCTTTCGCAAACAAATACCTTTGATTATGGGGCAGACCTTGAAGAACACAAAGAGCCGCTTTGAACAGAAAGATGAGGTGGCAGACGGGGGGGGGTTAAAACGGAACAGAAGGTGGGAGCTTTCCCACCTTCAGAGAGATCGCGGCCACGTCTCTACTCCGCCCAAGCACAGAGCACTGTTTACCAGGCGTTCACCTGGTAATCTCTAGATGGTGGGCCAATTATCCACAATGGAAAGCCGAGGTCGTCTCCTCCCAACCAAGAGGGCTGCTGGTTTGACCCCAAGCTCTTCCTGGTATACTAAAGCGCGTCTCAACTACGACAAACGGTCACGTGCGTGTGCGCGTGGATGTATATAACTCACTTTGAATGTCTCTATAATGACAGAAAAGCGCCATCTCAATCCAACTTTTCACATCCAAAGAGACAAATTAATTTGACCATCTCAACCTGGAGATTCCATCCCGGCATACCAATAAAACAAGGCATGACGACAGAAGGAAAACATGGACACAGTCCATACATGGGCGTGTGCGTGTGCGTACCTGGGCAGGAGGAGGTGAACATGGGCAGGGACTGGGAGTCGTGGTGCCTCCGGCGGTACCTCTGGACAAACTCCCGCTGGCTCTCCAGGATGCTGAAGCCGGCGGCCACCGTGGTGTCGAACACATACTGCACGCCTGCAGGGACACACAGAGGTTACCAGCCCCCACAGACGACCAGCATGAGGAGTCTATCTCATTTATTAAAGATGCTTAAAGATGATGATGCTTAAATATTTTTCCCCGCGATTTGTTTACATAAAAGTTTGGATTTGAATCACCCGTGTCCCTACAGTTTCTACGCAAGAATGTCACATATGATTGATTGTTCTACCTCAAAAGTAGCATCATTTCATCAAGGTTTTGTTTTGCTTTGTTTTACATCCGTGTTTGGGATTCGGATCTTCTTCGTCCTCATCGTAGAACTCACCCAGGCTCTTGAGGAAGCCACACAGCTTGCGGGTGGCCTCTGCGATGTCCAGGTCAAACTTCACGGCAAAGAAAGGCAAGGACTGAGGACACAGAGACACCACGACCACCTTGTGTTCGGCCACGTCACACTTCTGGAACGATGACAGAGAAAGGGAAAGAGAACGGAGCGCGTTAATTTCCTGAAAGCGCAGTGTGTACTGCTTAGAGTGACAGTAAATGAGAAACTTCCTTCTTCCTCTCAAGTCGTTCCCATGCTGAAATGGCCGGATCGTCATAACATTGCACCAACATAAAACATTGTCAATTCATTAATGGAAGCACCATAGCATGGTAAACAATATAGCTCATTAAATTAATTATGGGCCATTCCATTTAGTTAAGCATAGACACACTATCACAGTAACTCCACAATGTGCATGCTTGGCTCGTAGACATAGCTAAATGGAACTCATATTGTTAATGTTACAGTTACAGTATGTAAAAAAGGGTCCATATAGCGGAGCCTGAAGTCACCTTGTTGAGCGCCAGAATGCGGTTAATTTCCTCCAAGTTCTGTTGGGAGATCTTCAGACTCTCCTCCTCGGTCACACAGCCATCACACGAGAGACACGCGCTCAGCAACAGCTGGGACCCTTCTTTCACCTACAGCAGGGGTGGAGTAGGTGAGACAGTGAAGTGATATGTCCATTTTCCATGTCATGTGCAGGCAAATCATATGCTGGTCCTGTATTCATAAAGATATTTAAAAAAAAGTTTTAACTGATCAATAAAAAAAAGTAATAATTGAACAGTTATTACCTCTCCATTGGCTTCATGTTTCTCCTGGAGAGGGGCAATGCCTTCTTCGCTCTTCTTGTTACACTGCAATCATTTTAACGATTGGTCACCGATAGCAAAAGAGGTTTTTTCATATGTTTGAAAAATGATGAGAAAATGAAAGCAAATTCGAGTCCACACTGCACCTGTTTTGTACAATTCTCACACTTCTCCTTACGCTTCGCTGTGGTGACCTCAGACATGTTTCCCCCCTCGCCGTTTTCTGTGAATTGAGAAACACACACAAGCATTCATGTCAACTTGGTTATACAGTTGCCCACCAGAAAGACCGACAGGACGACTGTATTCCTGTTGTTTAGAATAGATGACACCCTGCTTTGACTGCACACAACCACCCAATCCCAAGCACTCCGCTTATCTTAACGAAGCCAAACACCCAGCTGCTTTATAGGGAGCTGCAGCTGAGGGAAGCGCTTTCCTGCCATCATCATGAGAACTACATGACTCAGTGTAATAATTACACTGGCGGGGGAACCAGTAGATTATTTAGATTAGATTATCACATTGTGGGGCGAGTAAACAAGACAAGACAGGGACTTACGTCAATTGCTGGTGTGTGAGAAATATGTAGGCCTACAGTGCAGAAAATATGTCATTATACCCTGCAAGAAATCGAGTCCAGACAAGACGTTTCAATGACCAAATCCCGCATACGTGCAGAGTATATTTGGAATGCAAACATTGACTGCAATTAAATGGAAACCTGCAGTTGTAAAAGAAACTATTGCCATATGACAGCCATGATCTTTCTGGTGAGATGCGTTCAAAACGCGTCTGGCATTTAAAGCACAGTCCCAAGGAAGGGTTCACAAACGTGCCTAAAACACGTGAATGGAAATAATTAGGGTCACTCACCGATTGACTTTGAATGATCTTTCTTTCAAAAAAGCACAAGGCAATGAAGGGGAGACACGAGTCATTGATCAGGAGGTCAGTGCCGGTCCAAAGGCAGGTGACAAGAAACACTCACGCAACCATAGTTGAGTAAAAAAAAAGTCAAACTTTTGCGGATCGTGTCACAAGTACTGCCCTGTGGTCCTTCGGCATTTCCTTCGAATCTATTAACTAATTATTCAGAGACTCAAGATGTGCAGGGGGTTTTGGTTTTGGCCTGGGGGGGGGGGGGGGTGCTTGGCAGCACGTAGCCTGCGACTCCATTGTGTGCCCGGTGTATCAAAGGCGCATGCGTACAATCTAACAAAACGTAGTACACTACACAGCACAACAATGTATAATTTTAAAAGTAATCA
>OOFB01007991.1:0-16551 GCA_900323305.1 Trachyrincus murrayi | reverse complement strand
GGGGGGGGGGGAGGGGGGGTGGGGGGGGGGGGGGGGGGGGGGGGGGGGGGGGGGGGTGCTTGGCAGCACGTAGCCTGCGACTCCATTGTGTGCCCGGTGTATCAAAGGCGCATGCGTACAATCTAACAAAACGTAGTACACTACACAGCACAACAATGTATAATTTTAAAAGTAATCAAGCACGGTGTTGTTTTAAAGTTATCAAGCAGATTGCTTTATTGTTCAGTGTATAGTTGTAATCGCCGATTTAAACCCGGTGGCAACATCGAGACTGACGACCGCGCTGTCGTCCAATCAGAGTAGTGGCCTCCAGGCCGGAAGTAGCAGCATCATGAGTTGTACTTCCTTATACTTTCACTGTTTTGTTTCCTTCTGCTATTGTTCCCAAGCTGCGTTCGCATTTCTATACATTTGAAAGGGTGTAAGGTAGGTAAATGAGAGAATACATGAGTGCATGTGTGTATACATTTAGTATTTGATGTGAAGCATTGTTGCAAGTGCTCTAGGTTAGAACCTTTTCATCATCATCATCATCATCATCATCCACAACCAGCCTTTCTGCTCCAGGGAAATGTAGATATTGGATCTGCCAAGCTGTAATATTCAATGCTAAAACTGGATGTAAACTGTGACTTAACAGAGCAGTAACATGTATGTATGTATGTATGTATGTATGTATGTATGAGCATGCTTAATGCATGTATGTACAAGCACTAAGAGTTCTACATATGATATACTCCTTTAGGACCTCTTTGCTAATCCAGATGGGGTACATGACAGTAGAGGAGCACAGCTCCACCACGCTTCACCTGAAGAGATGTCCCGGGATCCGCTCCTGGTCTCTTCTCGTTGGTAACTGCTGTTTGGTTGCTACACATAAATATTTAATCTACATGAAATTAGGGCTGAACAATTAATTGAAATTTGATTGAAATCCCAATATGGCCAAGTGCAATATCCAAATCGCAGGGGCTGCAATTTTTTGATACGGGTAAAATGTGTAAATGTACATTTACATAAATTAAATACTGTAGTGCTGCAGAGATGCCCTGGCCTACACTTTTTTTGTTTGGTACAGACCCCAGCAAATGTTGCATCATGATTTTAATAGTTTTTTCAGTGAAAATGAAAATTGGGATGCAAAAATGACCATTCCCACTAACAGTGAATCATATCGCAATCGCGATATCTGTCAAAATAATCGCAGTATGATTTTTTTTTTTACCATATCGTTCAGCCCTACATGAAATACGATATATAGACTTCTCTGGATTGTCAATTAGTGTTTGCCACTTACCAACAATTATTTCTAACGTATAACGTAATGTATGTCCCTCTATCTCTTTCAAGGATTGCATTTAAAGATATAATCTTATTTTTTGTATTGTTCTACTATCAGGCATAACATCAGTTGGGTTGGCCGCAGCATACTACAGCTCAGGTAAACACAACTTCATCATTATAACCTTTAGTCTACATTAAGGGTACGGTGTGCGACTACTGCGTAACTACTCCTACTCCATCATCATCATCATCATCATCATCATCATCATCATCATCATAACCTCTCATCTACATTCTTCACAGCTACAGTGTGACTACTGCCTAGTACCAACTACTCTCACCCCACTGTCCCCTTGCATTGTACATAACAGACAGCCTCCTGTGGAAGCTGTTTTACATCACTGGGTGCCTGTTTGTGGCCATTCAAAACATGGAGGAGTGGGAGGACGCTGTGTTTGACAAGGACAGAAGCCGCATCGAGCTCAAGACGTTCAGTCTGTACGCCTTCGTTCTGACCTTGTGGAGGAGAGGGCACGAGACAGGTAATGGCACAGTCATGAGAATTTGTGGGCTTCCAGGTGCTAGACGTGCGTCAAAAGACTTGTGTAAGAGAAGAGCAACGATATCCACAATGGATTAGGGAAGGTTCTCCCCAAAGTTTGAATAAATGGCAGTAGCTACTTTTGACACTGTGATTAGGTCTTCATTAGGCATTAAATCATATGGAGACATGGGTGGTGTATATACAAACAGGCAAGGCAAAGAACAGCCTATGAACACATGATAATAGAGGTCCTAAAGGTACTAAATTAGGGATGCACCAATCGACCGATATGTGTAAGTGGTAGATGGCGTGAAAACGGCCAATATGAACTCCCCAGAAAAAAAACAGCATATGTCTGCACAAATTAGTGTGTTAATGAACAATTTCAAGAGCAATCAAGTGAAAAGTATGATCTGGGAAATTGATTGATTTCAGATAATTTATGCGGAGACGCATCACATGGGATCACAACCAAAAGGCTGCTCTTTACCGTCACATAATAATAATAATAATAATAATAATAATAAGGATGTCATGGTAACGACTGTGTCCTAACGGGTGTCAGTGGTGTTGGACCTGGGGCACCTGCGTGACGTCAGCGTCCAGGAGGAGAAGGTGCGCTACCTGGGGCGTGGCTATGTCCTGGTGCTCCGATTGGCCACTGGCTTCTCCTACCCGGTGACACAGAGCGCCATGATGGGGGGGCGCAGGTGAGTTCCTGGAACTTGGTGGAGGGTGGTGGTGGCGCTGCTGTGGTCTGACGTAGGACTAATGTTGTTGGACTAAGAGATGTTAAAAGAGTTTGCCCCGCGTGCAACTGTGTACCCCTGAAAGTATTCTGGCAAAATTAAAAGGCATTCCATTAAAATGAGTATTATAATACACAATTTATACACAAGTACAAATTATTAACTAATTGAACATTAAAATAAAATATGAAAAATGTACTCTAGTATAACACGTACTGATTGAACACAACAAATTGCATTGTTGCTCATGAGGGTTTCAATGGTGGTGCGTGGGTATGGTTTCCTGAGAAAAACCTAGATTTACACCTGCCTTATATTTTTTATGCGTAAATCGGATTTATGCATAAAAGGATTAAGCAAAAATGTGTTTTGATCCAAATGTGGTTGACCTGTTTTTTTTTTTCCATTTCTTTTGGTACATAAAAACATACCTATTTTCAAATGAATTTGATCATTTGAATGCAAATGCATTTTTTGTACACAGCACTTGAGTGTGCAAGATCAATGTAGTGAGTGAATCGCAGGTCTCAAGACCCATAAACGTACTTCAGCTAAACTTGAACTTGTACGAGACTACTGCACTTGACCCTCCCACCCAACCCCTGCTCTCTCTCTCTGTCTGTAATGTCAGTGATGTAGAGGCGGTGGGGGCCTTGCTGAAGCGCTTCCTTGGACTGGAGGAGCTCCAGAGACGCTTGCAACAGGAGGTAGACGATGCCTTTGTAGAGGAGGAGGAGGAGGATTTGGACCACAGCAGCGACTCACAGGATGAACCCTTGACCACTCAATAACTTTGTCTGGAGAAAAAAGGGCGTTTTGGTAGTGACATGGTTTAATAAGACACATTCTAGCTGGGAGTTACATACGCACGCTTGCATTCCTCTAATTACCATTTTTAAAGATGACATGGGTCAGTTTCTGTGCCTTTCTGTACTGTAATGCATGTTGATCTGGGTAAGCCATTAAAAAAAAAAGGGTTTCCCACAGTGAAACAGACCACCCGTAGATAATCACCCTTTCCCATGTTTATATATACACCAACCCATAACTGAAGTGCCTGTAAACTGTAATCGAGCATGAAGGATCGCCACGGCTTGGTCTGCCAGTAATTTGTTTTGTTTAGTAAGGAAAAGATGAAATGCTTTGGTTTTGGGATTGCTTGTGTGTGCATTTTGTGTGCACATATTTATTTATTAACTTGTTTATGTTCCAAACCAAAGACTCAAGTCAACCTCAGGAAAATACTCAAACAAAAAAGGGAATTCATATGCATCCAGTATATCACTGCTCACCAGCAGTACGTGAGTAAGAGTGCTTCAAATAACCCAAGTTTCGTCTTGCAGCTTGATTTTACACTTTTATTTGTCAGTCATTTAATACAATCAAATAAAATGGTTTTGTTCATAAAATATCTCCCTCTATGACTCCACCAATGACGACAAACGATGATGATGATGATGATGCAGATTGACGATGACGTTAAACGGGGTGGGGGCAACATGCCGCACGCATCACCCAGCGCAGCACCAAACACCAAAGAGTGTGCCGAGTGTTGTGCCACTGCAGAACCCATCCTCCCAAACGTCTACGATGAAGCCGGAGCCTGCGGGAGCCCTGCTCACTGTTGCGGCACCATCTCCGGTAGACAGGCACTGATCTCCTCTGTGATCCTGCGCAGAGGGGCCGTCACGGGGCTGACATGCTGCTCCATCCACTCCTGGGCTGTGGAGTCCGGGTAGAGACGTACCATCTCCTCCCTGGCCGCGGCCGCGCTCTCCTCCAACATGGTCAGCAGCCTGCAGAGAGAGAGAAGACGAAGGGACAAGAGAGTAGGATTGAGTAGGAATTGAAAATGGGAGCCAAGATATAAAACGGGAGTTATTGTGCTTACAAGAGAATGAAACGGCTTGTAAATGCCTCCGTCCTCCGCACACATTCGCATTTGCAACGGCAGCACTATGACCGTAGGGAAGTGGGAGTGAGATGTTTGAATGTGGCATTAGCAGTTAGTGTAGTGTAGCGAACTCAATGACATCTGTATGACAAAACATAGTTCTTCAAACTACTTTTTTGGACAAAAGACAACAGAAAATCCATAGAAGCAACATTATACACAAGCACAGATCCACTGGCCCATTAGAAGGGACTTTTTACTGTAGTCACAGTGAAAAAAATCCAAAATGAATTTAAAGCAGGACTGTCTAAAGTGTAAAGCCCATATATATTTTTTTATATTTAGCTTGTCTCCATCAATTTGGTCCATGGAGAAAAAGCAAGACCATCAGATTTTGAACCCAAGTGATGGCTGCATTGGGGAAGTTGTGCGGGTTCAAGGTTTCATCTCTCCATGACTGCTGACAAGGGAAAAATAAGTTTGCGGTTTACGTGGTTGCTTGACTCTGGATCTGCATGCAGATGAGAGGGTTGACGGTCCTTCTCTGTCGGTGGTAAGGGCTGAACCATCCTCTCACAAACCTGCGAGAAGAAGATGGGAATTCACATTATTTTATACTGGGGAACCGCCACACTGTTATTTTCTAAAAACTATCTCTGTTCCTGGGAAAAAAGGACACTGGTCACTTTTATGTGATTTTTTTTGTGAAAACGGAATTGATGTCGCAGGCTGTGTTGTCTGAAGCAGTCTGAACACATGTCTGAAGCAGTCTGAACACATGTCTGAAGCAGTAGGCCTAAATTGCAAAGCGTGGTGTTTCCCCTTCAACAGCACGGATCACGGATACTGTTATTACTGAAGTTATGGTTGCACAATTGATCATCGCCAAGTAAATTTTCCTCAAAAAAACATTCAATTGTATTGTCACTGAATTGACTATTCTATACACGTCATTCCCCACTCTACTTATTCATAAAATGTAATTCAATTGTATTTTATTTATATTATCATGCAGACCTAAGCTAAGCGTTGGTAAACTATGAGGAGGACTTGTGAGATTCATAGCCCGATGAGGCATTACGGATAAGAGTTCCTCACATGTTGCTTTCAAAATGCCGCACTTCCTCTGAGTTCAACAGTTGTGTCAACTCCACAATCAGCGCAGCTAGCCTTCTCCCAGCGAAGAGCGAGTCCGCCACGGAGGTCCTAACAAGCAGAGATACCGTAAGTAAGTTGGAGTCACCGACCTTAATCAATACAACTCTAAGAAGAAAATCCACCATTAAGAAGGTACAGTCTCACCTCTCTAAAGTCTCCACCTCCACAGAGGAGATGCCCAGGATCTCGGCCACCTTGGCCTGCACCTCTGGGCCGAAGTGTCCCTGGATGAGGGTTTGGAGGCAGGCTGCTAGTGAGGGCAGCGCCACCGGCATCAGCTCACACAGTACTGACATATGGTCATACCTGGGCATTGGGGAAATCATGTACAACTAAACCAACATGCTTAGATGGTTTAAAATGGATAGCTGTGCTATCCTGTAAGTGACATGAAACAGGTATGGACATATGATCAATAAATCAGACATTCGCCAGGAGGATTAAACGAACATGCACAACATTCCAAACACAAATATCGCTGGCCGGTCTCGAAGTACCACTGCTAATCGCTTGTTTTATGTAAATTAAATTTAAATGAGTTGAGTTACTGAAGCATCAATGCAGTTTCGCTAAAGGTTCATCATAACATTTTATTTAGCAATAGGCCAACAGGTAAGGCTGGACAATATTCAGCTAGATGTACAGTTCTACATACAGCACATCCGCGAAGACACGGGCGACGTGTTGCTAACAGGAGGACTGCAGGATGTCTTTGCGTACTCGTAGATCCGCCACCGGCCAAAGGGGGCGTGTACACGCCTCTGCCTAGCGACGTGGATCTTCTCGTACGCGCAGATGTCTAATTTGGACTTCACATTGAGCTATTGCCCAGCCATGATGGCGTGTCCCCCGACCCTCTCACCTCTGCCAGCCTGTGAGGGCGATGCCCAGCAGGCGTACGGCGGGGGAGACGGCCGCCGCCACATTGAGCCACTTCAGGTGGTTGTCCACGTGTCTCTGGGTGTTGGTCACACTCGTGTGCACGCTGGTGGAGCCTTTAAAGGCACTGGCCGCCCACAGGTCCGTGAGCCCTGCGCTGCAGTACTTCTCCAGCAGGGACACTTGGGATACAGGACAGCAGAGGAGGGGAAGGGGGGGGGGTTATAGTGCACACTCTACTCGAGTTCATTTTAGTTGCTATTTTGTCTTTTAGCAGATGCTGTTATTCAAAGTGAATTATGAAGTATACTTGATGCTGACACAGTTACAGAAGGAATTAAGGAAGGCACCTTGCTCAAGGATGCCTACAGTGGGGACGGTGGGGTTCGAACCCAGAACCCTTTCTGCACACCCTAACCACTATACTAGTATGGATAGCTGAATCTGAGTGCAGCTGTGAGGGTGTAGCAGTGACCTGTGGTTTCATTCCTACCTGTTTCCTCCACGTTCAGACCAGGGTTGTAGTCCCACAGCATGGGCTGGACCAGCCCCACAAGACCGCTTGCTGGCACGTGAGGAAAACAAAGTAACTATGAAAATGATACTTTTTTTTAGACACACATACTTATTTGACCTTTATTTATCCAGGTAGAACACATTGAGATTGACATCTCTTTTGCAAGGGCGACCTGCTCAAAGGGGCTGACCTGGAAAAGACAGGCTGTCTCCTGGAAACCTTTAGCTATTCATCATCAAAACATCACAACTGATTAAACAGAAGACACAGTAGCAACATCCAGGGCGGTCTCATTGGTATGAACATTTCAAGAGTACAAGAACACAACTAAGATCAGGTTGTTATATGCGTGTTTAATGTATGCGTTTTGTATGTTGCCGCACATAGAACATACATAATGAACTGGCTGTCGTGCATCACCCAGGTGGGTGCTACACACTGGTGGTGGATGAGGTGTCACACACACTCACTATGTAAAGCACTTTGGGTGTCTTGAAAAGCACTATATAAATGCAATGAATTATTATTATTATTATTATTATTATTATAAGCCTGTTTCAGACCTACGGTGAGGAACCTCCCTGTCTTCTTTCATTTGTCATTCGCCCTCTGACCTTTGAGTGTGTCCTGGCTCATCTCTCTGAGCATGTCGTCCCACATGACGATGTTCAGGTGAGGCCACGCCTCCTTGACGGCCCCGGCCACCTTGGTCACGTGACTCAGGAAGAGCTGCTCCACCGTATGTCCAGGTGTGCTCAACCAACGCTTGGAGTCTTCCCCCTCACCCAGCATGTAGACCTAAGAGGGCAAGAAGCAAGCATCGTCAGATATGTTCTCATTGAGTTTTAGCTGCACATTGATATCAACCATTTACAAAGAAGCTACTTGAATAGAGGCAGTAACAACAATATGCGTCATAATGTATTAACAATATATTATTACAATATATGTAATATATTAACAATATATTAAATATATTCATATATTATTACAATATGTTATTATAAATAGCATCAAAAAACACATCACTAAGTAAATCAAATGACTACTCTTATTATTACTAACTATTATATAATATATATATAATATTAACATATTATATATTACATGTGTAATAAAAAAATTATAATACTGTCATATATGTAACTATAGCATATATTATAAACTAGACCAAGGACCACAAAATACACCAACATGGTGGTCCTATGGAGGTTCCCACACCTCGTCAGCTCCGATGTGCAGTGTGTGCAGGCCCGGGTGCAGCTCCACCACCTGCCTCAACATCTCCAGCACCAGCCGTGGCCCCTCCTCTCCGTGTGGACTCAGAGTCCCCAGGCACTGGCCAAGCTCTCTCAGGCCCCAGAGGGACTTGTGTTTTAACACAAACTACCAAACAGAACGCCACAGACATTAGAAAATAAAGTCTGAGTTATATTTGTAGTTTATGGTTAGCAAAGAAGGACATGCATCTGTTATACTGCCGTTCGGATGATCCTTCAGGATTTCATTGGCTCATGAAAAAGTACAATACCTTTGCTATCTTGCTGTGTGTTAGCATCCATGCAATGTGCGACTGCTTTTATATGAGGGGAGGGGAAAGTTAAACTGGCAACATTCCACACGTTTTCAACACTTTCAAAAAAAGGGAGATATGTGTGTTCGATATTCATTTGATGGCGACTGCAAACTGTTATGTTGAGGGACTGCGGACTCAGTGCATTGCTACATGTCTGTTGTGTTATCTCCTTGCAACAGTTACACCTACCATCGGATACAAAGAGCAGGGGAGTAGACGGGTTCGGCCTGACTCACCTCCATGTGACCAAAGGTCTGAACCAGGGGGATGACCTCCAAACCGTTTGACCTGGCAACATCCTGGATAGATAGGACCTCCTCACGACTGCAGAGAGACATTCAGAGTAAACAAATAAGTGCACGTGTGCGTCATATGTGTGTGTGTGTGTGTGTGTGTGTGTGTGTGTGTGTGTGTGTGTGTGTGTGTGTGTCACACCTGTAGGCAGGATGGGCTGTGGCCTGCAGTATCGACAGGTCACCCGAATAAGGGAACATGTCCTCATATTCCACCAGTAAGCCATCAGCTCCCAGTTGAGCAAACAACTCCAACAACTGTGTGGGACGACAAAGGCCCACATGTAATAACACACACCTTACTGACCTTATTGAGTTATAGTACGAGAGGAATACTATTCTTCTTACCCTGTGGATGTACTCGATCCTCGGCGGGGCGCCTTTCAAATCCAGGTGAACTAATTTCTTTCCCATCGGCCAAGGTGACGTTTGCATCATGAATCAATGACGTTTGTGTCTGAGACTGAGGAGATGCTCTTCATACGAAACAACAATATAATAATCGTAAAAGTTCTGTCCTACCAGTTTGTCTGTATGGCTGACGCTGTTATGGTTGTGTCCTATGCAGCAGGGTCCATTGTCATGTTCAGCAATGCAGGTGAGCAACAATATGTCATTTCTATGAGAAACCAACAACAGACACGAGTCTATGGGGGCCCGGCTAAGAGGCAGGTCAGAGCGGACATTTATGTGACTATAAAATACGTCGTTCTTGTACGTAATCGATTACTTTCGTCTCAATTATCAGAGCTGCCGAATGCCGATTGGAATACTTTTTTTTTGTTTTCGTGCCGTGGGTTTTCGTAGCTCAAGGTGACAAGATAAATCCAGTATGCTGGCTGAAACGGCTGTATTTATTCTGTGTATTACAGTATTATTGGCAGGCGTTTGGTTTTTTGTACATCTGTTATGCGGCCCAATGAAAGCATTGGTTCCTGTTCTGAAGAGCCAATCAGATCGGTTCATACGCGGCACTCAGGAAGTAGTGAAGGAGTACAAGGTGTTTCTGGTTTGCATGCTCTACTAACACATCCATGGGATGCATATGGCATACACATCTTTAAGGTAAAATGACAATACAGCGGCGAAGCAACCCGAAAGTTCCAGATGCAAATGGGATTGAGAAGAAAATAAAAAGGCAAGTGATGGACGCTATTCTGAGGCTGGCTGAAGTAAAGCAGGACGTGTGCCTGGCCAGCTACAGACGCTCCTAAGCGTTCATTGTTCTAAGTAGTTCAAGCTATTCTATATTATTGATGTATTGCCTACAGGGATGGGAAATACTTGAATTGAGTCCGTGCCAAACTATAATAATTCTTCATGAATGAATTAATGAATCAATGAATTTAATCAATGCATGGACACTAGGGTTGTCTGCCTGGATAGATAGATGGATGTATGATCAATGCAATTGCTAATGTGTCCTAACCCTAAAGTAACACAAATCAATCAGTAAACCCTCTCTATTAGTATTACTATTAAACTCCCACCTCTCCCATCTTCTCTACCCCAGGGGCAATGCTCTGAGGCAGGCGTCTGCATGGAGGGGCTCCCGGGGACCCATGCTCCTACTGCTGGGGGGTCTGGTGGTGTGCGTGACCGTGGCCTGGCTGGTCCTGGCCACCGGAGACAACGAGATCACAGAGACACTGGTCAGGATGGGTGAGCTGGTCGTCCAGCAGCCCAGGGTCTACGACGTCCCGTGCTCTGAGGATTACGACAACTACAAACGCTACCCAGGTGGGTGTCACTGATACTAGTAGAAACACTCACTCACCTGCTGCTGCTGTGCAAACACTGCTCTATGATTAAAACTACTGATATCTTTTACTGTGTATTCGGTTCAGCAATCGTTTGTTCTTGGTCTAGGTTAACCTGCCAGTGGCAGCACCATTATACAAATATAAAAGGTGTCAAAAGTGGTGGGAGGTTCAGTAGTGGTGAGCTTCACCACACCACATGGATGTGGTATGGTGGTACACTGTGTGTGTGTGTGTGTGTGTGTGTGTGTGTGTGTGTGTTTATTATTTGGATATTTCCTGGGTTCATACTATTGGGCTCCAATAGACTGCCCTCATGAATTAATTCACATGTGAGCAGAGAGTGGATTTCAAGGTTAACCAAGTGGCTAAATGTGTCATCCTGCAGGTGAAATAAACTAAGAGAGAAGGCTTCATTTTACCGTTTGGTACTTTTGTTGCATGGCTTTGGCATTAAGTATTCCGGGTATAGTGAGACATTCAGATTTAAAATGCCGTTACCTGGGGTGCCATTTTGAGTGTACTGGCACCCACATGCAAATTCGGTTATAAGAAATACAGGCTCTTCAGGGTGAAGTAATTTCAATTAGGGCTGGGCAATATATCGATATTATGTCGATATTGTGATATGAGACTAAATATTGTCTTAGATTTTTGCTATCGTGATATGGAAGTGTTGTCTTTTCCTGGTTTTAAAGGCTGCATTACAATGAAGTGATGTAATGTCTGAACTTACCAGACTGTACTAGCTGTTCTATTATTTGCCTTTACCCACTTAGTCATTATATCCACATTACTGATGATTATTTGTCAAAAATCTCATTGTGTAAATATTTTGTGGAAGCACCAATAGTCATCCCTACAATATTGTCTCAATATCGAGGTATTTGGTCAAAAATATTGATATTTGATTTTGTCCATATCGCCCTAATTGCTGCTATACTTTACCTTTTTTACCTTTGATATTTAACATTTTCATATTGTAGGCTAGGCCTATATTTATTTATTTTTTCTCTATAGTTTCACTTGAAACTGTATTTAAGTATAGTAAAGTATTTAAATCACACAGGAGTATACAAAAATAGGCTTTATCATGTATTTATTTTAAATAGACTATTTATTTATTGAATTACCAGAAAACGTGATATCGTTATCAAGATATTAAATAACCTATATCGGGATAGAAGATTTTGCCATATCTCTCAGCCCTAATTTCAATATGCATACAGAATACACCAGCTTCCCACTCTAGAATAAACTACGTAGGCTTCTGAATTCTGGCTTCTGGAATTCCCCTATTCCCCATATGACAACGTCAAATACATACTCAAGATATGCACACTTCTTCTTCCTGTGTATTTCCTGTCTGATTGAAACATGTCTGTATAGTACAGCTTCTGACCTCAGTTTCTCACACACTACAGGTACGACACAGCACAGCTACCCAAGAAAAGAAATGCCTACTATTAGAAATGCTATAGAAAAGAATATGGGTTGCCTTGTGGTGAATTACTAACCAAAACTCTTCAAAGTGGTTAACTTTGTCATTGCAGCCAGCTATCACTTTTGTTCAAAATTAATTTAAAGGGTGAGAGGGTTTCTAAAGAATAAAATTCATCCACCCAGAACCACTCCCGCATTTTTTCTCTCTACATCTATTTGTTCTTTGGAGAAAATAAATGAGAAAATCAGTACGGTTTTGAACAAAAAGGTTTTGAACTAAAGTGATGGCGGCAGTGGAAAAGTTGCATGGTGGTGCAGGTGTAAATAAACTGAGGTTCAGTCTAATAAATGAATATTCATAACATAGAACTGCATGTCATTTGCAAGGACAAAATCCAGAATTATATTTCTAAAACTCGAATATTTCACATCTGATAAATATTTTATCTTCACAATCTGAACTTTGTATCTGAAGTTTTTATGGTTACAATGTCGGTCGGGTCCTCCTTAACTAGTCTGAGGAATTATCATTTTCCCGAGGTTGGCCAGTGTCCCAGAATTGTTTGCCGTTTCTTGGCCGACCTCCACTAGACTCCCCTGACCTTCTTCTTCTTTTCCTCTACTATTTGATCCTTTTCTTCTCTGTGCTAGAGCCCTCCAAGAAGCCTCCTAAGACACAATGAATCCTGGTCATATCTGGTCCCACTTCACCTGTTGTTGCTATAAATGGCTATTGTGCTACTCACTCCTTGGCTATTCATTGCATGATTGCAGCAAAGCCCCTGAAATAAATATTAATAAGATGAGATAAGATGGTAGTTTATTGATAAGGGAAATTCGATCAGCAACTATTGGTCGATATTGATTTTTTTTTCACTTCATGACGTCCTCAACAGTGGTTGATTTCACATATCAACACAGCATGTGAAGATGACGGTTGTTTTTCTTCATGAAATAGTAAAAAAAAAGGTTTCAGAAAAGTTAAAAATCATATATCAGTCGATATATCGGTGCATCCGTGCTGTGCATAGTATCTGTAATGTTTCATCATCTCACTCCATTTCCAATGCTTGTTTTTGGAGTTTTTAGCTCTTGCTTGTCCTTGTTTGTCCCAGGATGCACCCCGCTGAAGTGTGGGCGTGCCGTCACAGACGCGGTGGTGACGAGAGAGGAGGCACAGATGCTCAGGAGGTAAGCGCCACACTCCTGTAGCAGGCCAAATGTTGCTGTTTTGTTTGTTTTCTTATTTTAGTTTCCCTCTTGTTTCTTTGCCACAGGCTGGCAGAGAGAGGACTGTCTCTGGCCGGCTCAGAGGGAGGAGTAAGTATAAGATCATTGTAATAATAAGAATCATAATAGTAATACACTAATACACTTTAATGTATCGCATTGCCTTGGTGAAATGGATGCTTCCTATAGGCATCCATTTCATCCCAATGGTTCATAGGAAACATTAATTAATGTCGAAGTCTAAACCCCAGAGAAGCCAGCTAAATAAATGTAGTTGACATGGTCGTTTATTTTACATGACATAGGTCTACGCCTTAAGTTCAGATTGGGAAATGTCATAATAGGGTTGTCAGCCTTTTCTTTTGTGAATATATATATATTATTAACTTAGGCTATTTAATGTGTTCAAAGCTAGAAATTGAAGTAATGTGCCGGTGCGTTTCTCAAATGTGTAATGCATCCCATAGACTGTAGGATGCACTGAGTTGTATTGAGTAAGCCACATCAGTGAGTGTGAGTCTATGCTATACTTGTACCTGTAGTAGCCTTGTCCTGCCCCTAGAGGACAGGCTTGTTCAACGAGCATCAGGCTCGGCTCCGTTTACTGCTGTCTGGATAAGCTGTGTTGCTCTCTGCCCTCTTGCGCTGTGTCCCCCAGTATGTTCGGACCACAGCCAATTAAACTGTTGTTTATGGTCTGTTAGGATGCTAGGCTTAAGCGATCGGGCCGACAAGGCCACACAAACTGAGAATTACATTTTATTTTGTACTAGACATCATGTAGCTGTTTATTTGTGTTATTTATGTTGTTTATTATCTGTTTTTTGACCCACACAGGCCTCCATCCTGGACTTGCACTCTGGGGCGCTGTCAATGGGGAAACAGTTTGTTAATATCTATAGGTGGGCATGTTAATATCTGTATACTGTAGGTGGCCATGTTGATATATCTAGGTGGGCATGTTAATATCTATATACTGTATACTGCAGGTGGCTATGTTGATATATCTAGGTGGGCATTTAAATATCTGTATACTGTAGGTGGCCATGTTGATATATCTAGGTGGGCATGTTAATAACTATACTGTAGGTGGCCATGTTGATGTATCTAGGTGGGCATGTTAATATCTGTATACTGTATACTGTAGGTGGCCATGTTGATATATCTAGGTGGGCATGTTAATATCTGTATACTGTATACTGTAGATGTTGATATATCTAGGTGGGCGAGCTTGGTTTCTCTTGTTACATCACTTTGTTTTCTTCACACTGCACTAGGATGATTTATTGCTCTTCCCACTCACACACAGGAACAATATATAGTATAGATTGTACACACCACACTGACGCATATGCACACAAATGCACACACTATTTCTTTATAAGTAATACATCATATTTGTTGATTTGTTGAAGTTCAGCCTTGGGAGCTGCGGTCTCGACCCAGTGACCTGATCATATGCATGCACCCCCCCCTCTCCTCTCCTTCCTTGAGTCACTTTTGGGTAAAATATGAAAGTGAATCTCCAGGGACCGGCTGACTGCTGGTCGCCTCACTGCCCCTGCTGGGGACACTCCTGAGCTGAAGAACACAAATACTGGTTTACTAACTGGCTGGCTTACTGACTGATGGGCTGGCCGGCTTACTGGCATACCGATTGGCTTACTGGCTGACTGGATGACTCACTGACAATACATTTCCTCCTCCATATTGTGCAGCCCTCCTCCTGTCTGGGTAATCATACACAGCATCGTGTTCAGAATACTGAAGCAGGCGGCTGTACTCTTATGTTCTCTCTTCTCTGTGTCTGTTGTGTGATTAATTGTGTGTGTGTGATCTGTTATTGCTTCCTTGCCGAGGGTCTTAGGTACTTTGGCGATCAGATTGGTGAGGTGTTCGCACCAGAGGATTTTCAGCTTTACAGGTGACCTACTGACTTTAATCATTCATGCATTTTTCGTGGGGTGCCTTTTATTTAGCGGTGGCATTCAAATGAAAGGTTACCAAACTAATTATGGAATTTTCTACAGGGTATGCGTCCACAGTTACTAAATCAGGGTGGACTAAATGAGTGGCGTTAATGCTATCTCCACCAATAGGAAACAAAATATATACAAATATATGATCTTTCCCATGTATTGACTGTTACCTTGACTGAACCAATAATGTGGGCGTAGCCAAGAACCTTTGTGCAACCAGTCCAGTAGATAGACTCCCTGACATGGGAGATTACAGATTCTGATGTAGTCTGTCTCTTTTTGACGGTGGAGGTTTTGACGTAGACTGTCTGTTTCAGAGATTAGGGATTTGTAAGTAATCGACATCGACATCACACGCATTTATGCCATCCATCTATTTTTGACATTACAGTCTATTACAGACATTACGTAATCTGTCCGTATTCAACCGTAGCGACTTTCATGATGGCTGTCTATTCCCAGCCCGACACAGGGCCTTGTCTCTGTGTGTGTGTGTGTGTGTGTGTGCGCGTGTCTGAGTTCTTCTGTCTTCTGCGCGGCACAGCAACGTGCGCGCCCGTATCCAGGCGGTCATCGCCGAGACGTTTGGTCTGGACCCGGCGCTGATGTTCCTCACCAAGCCCACCTTCTTCTCCAGGATCAACAGCACCGCCGCCCACACCCAGCATGACGAGTACTGGCACCCACACATCGATAAGGTACACACACACACACACACACACACACACACCTACACACACACGTGTACCCACACACACACACACACACACACACACACACGTGTACCTACACACATACACACAACTGCACATCAAGCTCACTCACATATGCATGCACACACACACACACACACACACACACACAGAGAGCCGTGACTTTTCCTCTTAACTTAGATGTGCCCAAGTAAGGGCCAGTGGAAGTAAGAACCCACCGCTAATCAATTGTGTATCCCCCCCCCCCCCCACCAGAACATGTCTTCTGTGTAGTGGAAGGTACATTATACCCCCCCCCCAGAATTCACCAGAACATGTCTCCTGTGTAGTGGAAGGTACATTATAGGTCACTTAACACCGACAAGCAGAGAGAACAATAAGCTGTCCTTCGACTGGCAGCAGCACAGAGTTACACAACCATAATGTCTACATCCCCTAAAACTAATGTTGCAAGTCTGTGATACACTGCAAAAAATGTTTTTAAAGCCACAAGAATCCTTAAAGCAAGCATGTACTGAGACATTTCTACTGA